>NW_019379600.1:334429-391660 GCF_000648655.2 Copidosoma floridanum
ATATATATATATACATAAGGACAGCGAGCGTATTAACCATAGCTTTTTTTGTATGCATAGAGACTTGGGCTTCTGAAGTACAGCTGTCATATACGGCTTATAGCAGTGGGTATCATTGCAGTATGATATCTGTACTCTAAAAAATAGAGACATGTTCATTTATTGTTGTCTTGGCAAGTAATTTAGTACTACTTTAAAATGTTTACAAACTATACTTCGAATATCATGTACAACTATAAATTATACAGTAACAGTAAATAATAAAAAGAAGAAAATCCCATGTAAAATAAGATACATTTATTCTAAGATATTGATTCTCATAAAAAAAATTTCAAGCATGCTATTTACAAACCATAAAATCACTTGTACTTTCTGAATACGACAATATAAAATTTTTTATTATTAAGAGTTTTAATTAAAAAATTTATATTTACATTATTATTGGCGCAATGCTTAGCTTTAGATTTTTCAGATACATATATAATAGGTATCTCTTATCTACTTATATGTAAAGCAAAGTTGCTAAGACCGTTGTAATCGCTAACCGCGAAAACTACTGAACCGATTCTGCTGAAATTTTGCATACGATTCTTGACACTCCCTAGATGATTTTAGTATGGTTTTTATCTTGAAAAATTCAGTAGTTCAGTAGGATCCACTAAGTGGCATCGACATATATCGAAGCTACCTGCAACTGAATTGAATAAATGTGGTTATAATAGGCCAGAGCGTCGTGGGAATTTCTGCAGTAGTCTACTGGCAGTTTATTGAGCTGCATGAAAAATGTAGATAATAGTCGTGCAGCTGGGTATCCCGGTTACCAACGACGCTCTTCTCCAATGGGCAAGTGTCCTAGGTCTACTATCCCCCTGAACTTTCTGGATTGATAAGTGCCACCAATAAAAAATTTATTCTAACCAACGACGTTTCCAGTGGAGTTCCAGGAGACATGTCTAGCCAGAGCATATCCTGCTCCAACCCTTCAGGATTACGTGGCCGTACCGCAATCTGGCCTGGTGCGGTCAGATAATTTTATTCTATAAATGTAAGGCAGAGAAAACAGCCCTGAGGGGCATGGGCAGCCATAACGGCTTCCTTCTCAGTGGTCGTGTCCCTAACAGCATCCCCATATTCCCCCGACTAACGATGAGCGGTTGTTGATCCGGGGAACAACCCAAAGAAGAGATATTTTTTGATCAACGGTGTGCCTCTCCCACGTGTACGGTCTCCGTCCACCGAGACTCCAAGGGTAAGAGTCAAGCAACCCGTAGCTGGCTCTTCATCATCAAGAATAATAATAAGAAATGACCGGAAATTTTACCACTGGCCCTTTTCAGGGCCAATGGAAGCATTTACGTTCCTTACTCAACCATTATTCTCATTGGTTTTTTTAAGGGCCACCTAAGTTTAGATTACCTTGCCAATAAATACATTTTCACTTCGATTTCTGGAGACGATTCGTCAACTCAAAGACTATATAAAGCCAGCCACTACTAAATCAAGACAGTCATTAACTGGCAAACGTCACGAGCAGAGTTGTTCGTCGCAAGGCTGGGAACCCCAGTGACTGACGACTCTATACTACCCTCTCGTCTCTTAGCATTCAACCAGGAATCACCGATCTTTTCCAAGATCTGCAATGAGTAAACTTAACAGCTATGAAAGGAAAAAGAACTTGAGCCAACGGGAGTCTCCAACGGGCAAGCAATACGAACCAATCTCTACTAATTTCTCCACCTAAGATCATCAAAACAACTGAGTCTGCAAAAAAAGGTACTTTAGACACCAACGTTTTCAACGTTATATTAGGAGACGTTGGGAAAGAGCACTACAACTAGCCCCAAAGCTTCGGACTTTGTAATTTTTCTCCCAATCAGTCTGGGTCCTTAACAGCAGGTCAGAGAAGATCATCCTGAGGTATCCAGGCAGTCACAATTGCTGTTAACTGCAGTCAAGAAAAAGTTAACTTAAGAAGCTCACCAGTCTTTTTTAGGGCGATCGGACGTTGAACATCCTTGCCAAAAAATATATTAGAACTTAACAAAGTTGACAGAAAACAGCCTTTAGGGGTCACAAAAGTCGTAAGTATGCTAATAGTCGCAACAGGGTATAGTGGAAAGAAATCTTCAAATGTATCTAATGAATACAATTTGAGGCGTCAAGAAACTGACGCAGGAAATTTATCAAGATTGGAACAGCAAAAATCGCCAAATAAAGAATCCATTACGTGAGAGATCAACTTTTCATTTTACCCTCATAGTAATCTCTTAAATCTTTGAAGATCTAAATTCTAATTTTTAAAAAAAAGCAAATACAGTTGTATTTTTGTGGCAATAAAAAATGTAGAGATTAAGCTCCATGACTTTGTTGCTCTGGTAATAAAGTTGTGAGATAAGAGAAAAAAAATTTTTTTTAATGCATATTTTTGGGAGTTTAAAATCTCAAAATCTTTAAAAAATAGCCCTTTTTCGAAAATTACACGGAAAAAACTGATAATCAACCGCTCCTTATGTCCAACGATTATTTTATTGCATAAGGAACGCACGATACTTTTAANCATTGCGAACAAATATGTCTTTAATATACGAAGATTTTTGTTCAGAGAACTGTCAGGAATAAATGTGAAATTTTTTTACTGAAAACGTTTCACGTTACATGTCAACACACTACGGTGTTTCATTTAGAAAGTCTCGGGCGAAGCCGAGACGGGGCGCTGCTAGTCACTTAATAAAACTAAAAATTTTATAGTTAATGATGTAAGATAATTGTTACTTGTAAAAATAACCTTGTTTATTTCATCATTAATACCATCTTTATCTTCATAAATTTTTTTTTTGAAATAATGTTAGTTTCTGATTTCTCAGATATATAAAATAATGTAATTTTTTTAATTTTCAATCTTTATCAACAATCAAGCAAATTCCTTATTTATGCAACGCATGTTATTTTACAATGTTCGAATTTGAAACTTTCCACATTAAAATATGTATTTTATGGTATCGGTAACTCTTGAGGTCTGATACTTATGATTGACTATGGGATTTTATTGCAGTTTCCATTATTTCTTTAAACATTTTTTTTATTTCTATTGAGCTTAACGAAAACGTCTTAAGATTGTGTTTCTTAATTTATATCTGTTCTGTTTTCCCCATGTTTTTTGTAAATTTTTTTTTAAAATTAACTGTAGTAGTTTATAATTTATGCACAATTTATTTTAAAATATCAAACCTTAGTTACGGTGTAATAAAGCATAGTTATTTTGTCTTTTTCACACTCTTTAGTATAAAATTATCTGAATTTTTCCCATAAAGTTTTTCCACAAATATCTTCAGATATTAAAAATAACGAAATAGCGTTGACTTGGGTGCATCCTGGCCTGACTTATTATGGCATACCTACATGTGGTTAAGCTTGGTTGCTTAAATTGACCCACGCAATTTTCGTCAGAAACCCACTTTTATTTCTGCTCAGGCGGCTTTCATGCTAGCAAATTCAGTCCTGAGCTCCAGCATAGGGGGCCCTACCTAAGGGTTAATACCTTCGTGAAGCAGGAGAAATAAATCCAGTCTAAATCAGGCATTTCATTATTTTCCTAGTCATTTCTTAGATCAAATGCTTCAATGATATTGGTACATTTAATTCTTGAATTGATAAGCTCTTTATAGATTTAGATAAGATTTATGAATTATTTTAACTTAGGCCACAACCACATATAGAGCACGCAATCTGCAATACAGAATAGCTTGAGCCCATGAGAAAAAAAAACTCTCTTTCCTGCTACTTTTGGATACCTTTTTTGCACTCTTATAGGCTTGAATAGTTTTGTATTGCATACTTCGGGCTCCATGTGATGGCACCCTAATTTTTCTGTATAGTATAGATTAATTAGATTATAATTAGGTATAATGACTGAATGGTGAAATTTTGCTACCTCATGGGTGTATAATTATTAAAACATAAGATGAAAGCCTTAAATAGTTATTAGCTTCGGATCACGAACGAGCTGAAACTCATTGTTTGAAATAATAACAGTAAACATAAGTGACCTAATTACTGTACATCAAAGTTTTCGACTGTGTTTTTCTATTGCATTCGATATACATATAAGTAGTTTTAATAAATCTTAAAGTTTAAAATCTGTATGTGTTTTTTGTACTATCCTAAAAGAAAAAAATTGTCAGTATAGGATCTATAACAGATCCATGCTTGAAGTATTAGCTCCAAGATGGATAAAGTATACATAACATGACTTCCAATTGACGTTTAAATATAAAGTAGTCATATTAAACTGCACAACTTTTATTTTGAGATAGAATATTAAGGGTTCCGTGAGGGAACTGCACAGGGTAGCTTAGCTTTGCTAGTATATGAATAAATACAAAATTAAAGTTGAAGTGGTTAACAAATAACAGGATAATAGCCATGCCAGTTTTCCAGTAGTAGAAGTATTTAATGCATACTTTTTGGTCTACTATGCAATAAAAGTGGTCTATAAGTTAAACATAAAAAATGTGATATTTAAAAGTTTAAAAAGGTATAAGCTTGATGTAAGATAATTAAAAAGACTTCATTAAAACGGCAGTACTTTTAAATATTTATGGCATTACTGGCATTAGTGTCTATCGTAAAACTTTTTATAATACTAATAAGTTTGTTAACTTGTACAAGAAAAAATTTGTAAAGGAAAAAACAAGAGTATATTTTTATCCACACTTACAAAAAGGTTGCTTAAGGCAAGGACAAACGGTTGAAAAATGTGAAATGACGACAATCTTTTGCTTATTTAATCTAAAAGAAAACTTTTGGATGACAAGGGAAGATCATACAATAAACATATAAAGACACCTATAAAAGATGTGGCATTGGCTATGTTTAGCAAGGGATTGGCACTTATCACAAGCCAAAAAGTTTATACGAAAGAGCCTGCTACTTTGGCAAATATCTTTGGTCACACCTCATGGCATAAAGGCCAAATAAAAGCTGGATTTCTATGTGACACTTGATATCCAGAAGTACGTTCAAGTAGTTTTTAGAATAATAGTGACACTCGACAAAATTTTGACCACAATCTAGCATTGAAACATCACCAAGTACGAAAAAGTAATAGCTTATCGATTAAAAATTTGTTCATGATTCTTATACGAAGTATTTCAATAAATAAAATTCTCGAGAAAATTATCGACATCAGGAAAGATATCTCCGCTATCAAAATAATCCAGGAGAAACTAATTGTCTGTAATGTAAGTGTTATACTGATAAAAACTCTAACTGATTTCCTCCTAAATGCAACTCTAATATTAATACTGAAAGTAATCAGAACTACTAAGGTAGGAATTCTATATAATGTATACCCCTAAAGTAATAATCGTAGTCATTGCAACAATTAAATCGTAGGCGTTGCAAACAATGTATTATAATTTTAAATAAGATAAGAAAATTCAAGTGGATTAGTGTAATTTCAGACATTTGGCTTAAATAACGCCTGTTAAGTTAAAAAAAAAACGGTTTTATAAATTATACAAGGAACGCTAAAAGTTTCTCATATTGTTTTGAATAATTTTTCTTCATTTCGTTATTTTGTATAGGTATTTAAATATTGTAATTACCTTTACATAAGCTATATTTCTTCTCAGCACGTTTAATTTCTTTTTCCTCCTATATACTTATATTATGATGAGTAAGAATCAAAATTGTATTACCATGGACAAATAACTTTTCACACATAACAATGAATCAGAAACTGTAGATAATAGTTAACATATTGTTTAAATTGTAGCAAACCTAGGTATCTTCAAAGGCACTAAAACTGTATTCGATACAGAATTGATACTAAAACTGGAAGAAAAAACGAATGAGAAGATTGTAATACGAGAAAACACAAATGGACTGGCTGTAGTTTTGTATACTTCTGGTAGTACTGGAACTCCAAAAGGTCTGTACATAAAATGAATAATATAAATATTAGATAGCTAAAATCATGACAAATTTCGTTTCCTAAGGAGGTCTTAGTTTTGCCAAATTCAAAAAATTACTTTTTTAAATACCTTTATTTAAAAATATACTAGAATTCTAAGATTTATAAAATGTCAAGGAAATTATGGGAAAATATTGTATATATGCATATACATATTTAAAAAAGTGTTTCAAATTGTGCCCATACTCTACACACAAAAAGCTTATTTGAACAGACTTTTCCTTAATTATGTGGAATATTTGCAGAAGTTCGTTACGTGATAATCTTAAGATGAACGTATTTAAAAAAAATACAGCTGGCATAGGCAACTTCTTACGGCTTTAGAAATATTTAAATATATACATATAAGCTATTAGTACATAACATTGACATGGGATTATAAAAAAATATGGAAAGTTATACACCTTCTCACAATTTGACAATGGTATTATTTTATATATTCAAAACATTTAACTTCTGCATAAGTAAGTTTTACTAAATACATACACACGCGCATATGCACACCCATTAAACATGTACACATGCCCCTGCGCGCTCTGCACGCTAACCCTCCATTTCGAGTTTAAAATTAATTAGTAAAATTAAAAAGTTACTTATTTTATTTGATCTTATAATTCTAAGTAATTTTATCCAGAATATTACTGCGCTGAATTTCAAGATAAAATATTAAAGCATAATCATTTTTTATAATTTTAGCAATACTTTTTACAGATTAATTGTTTAGTAATAGCTGGATTTTGCACACTTGCTTACCATCACTCTCAACAAAATAGTTGTGTGGAGTAATTTAGATATACTATGTATACTATATAAAACAATTTCAACGTCATGGAATTTTATATGCCATTGAGACTTTGGCCCTTGTCAACTATTTTAGCTTACAAAGTTTTAATTTATAATTAAATTTATCGTTATTGGAACAGAAACTTATAAAGTAGAAGAAAAATACATTAAAGTTATTGTTCAATGAAGGCAAGATGTTGACAAGTACAAAAATGAAAGATATCTAAAAAAAATTATATTATTTAATGAAGGGCTGTGGCAAATGAGCCCCTCTTGTCCTTATGATAAAATTATCTTACAAAAACTTATAAGTTCATTTAGTGGGCATGAAGGGGCTGAGGGGGTGAGTAATCTATAATAAACCTACAACAAGGTTTTTTTATGGTACATTTTAAGTTTCTGTGGGAAGATGTAAGGGAAATCTGTGGAGTAGACAAATTACTCTATATGTATTCTTTTTTAATGTGTTTTAACTAAAACAAGATTGTTGTAACATGCTCACAAAATATTCTAAGTAACTGCGAGAATAGTAAGAGGATTCTAGTAAGTTACTAAATTTATGTGGTAGGCTGTGGGGGGCTTGAGAAGCGTGCTCACACAAATATTGTTATGTTAAATTTACCGAGAAAAAAAAATTATTTTCCCTTGTATTGTGGGGTCGTTCAGGACGGGCCGTGGGGGGCTGTGGAGGGACCATGCGGGGTAGGAAGATGTGTGGACAGCCCTACAAAAATAATTATGTGATATAGGAACATACACACTGACACACACATATACATATATATGTATATACATATATAAGCTATAGAGTGACGATGACCGATCAGTCGCGACGTGTTTTATGCCCGCGATTCGGTGCAGACTCACTTTTCTTTCACTTACTCACTGCAGAGTCTTTATAGGATACTCACAGGTAAGAAGTGATTTTTTTTTTTTTTTTTTCCTGTTGGTACGTCCTCTTCAGTTACTCATATAGTTTTTCGATACTACGCTTTAACGCAGGTGACTTTTTTTCTTTTTTTTTTCTGGAAGTAATTATTTTTACTCGGCAACATTTTTAAAATACACCAGCTAGAAAAAATCTCTGCAGAAATCGATGCGGACAATCGAAGGTGAGGACNTGGACAATTTTCTTTAAAAATATATGTTGTTAAATAAATAATGTTATTCACACTTCTCATTTTAAATACCTCAATTTTCAAATAACAAAATTCAAAATCATTTCCGAGAAAAAATAAGCACTTACTATTATAGCATAGATCATGGAACTTATAAAGAGGTTGATAAGTCCGATGACGATATCTACATAAATTTTGAGTATAAGCTTATATCAATATCTGATGGAAATTTGTCACCTCATGAATTAAATTTAAAAATCAAGGTGGACAAGATTAACAGTAACAAGAAAATTTAAATGTTGCTTTGCAGCCAAAACTATAACTGGTAAAAAAATCAGAAAAAAAGTTTTCATTCCAAAGATAACTTCAAATACTAGAAAAACATCTTTATGACCGTTTGTTCTGTATTAAATACATTTTTCTTCAGCATAATTATTTTTGATAAGCATTTGAATATTAATAATAAATTTATAGATCCCAAGGCCAAAGTTTTAACAAAGCTGGTTTATATTGAAAAAAATCACTCCCGCATGGTCAATTATCTGTTGTTTTAATAAGATGCAAGAGTAAAAATAGATTATTGATTTAAATTTATTGTGATTATGAATAAAAAATAAAAAATAAACTATGTAGGACAAGAAGTTTTCTTTTCAAAATGAAAAGCTTAGAATTATAGTTAAGTATGATTTCTTGAGGTTTAGTGCATAAGCACACGATCAGTAAGAGCTAATTGAGGAGTGAGAATAAAAACTCCTAAGTCAGGTGTTAGTTTGAGCAATATTTCATTGGTCTCAACGCCAACCTCACCAGGCTCAGTCTATATCGTTAAGACGATCGTTACAGACTCAAAGATCAGTCAGTCTGTAACGACCGTCTTAACGATATAGACTGAGCCTGGTGAGGTTGGCGTTGAGACCAATGAAATATTGCTCAAACTAACACCTGACTTAGGAGTTTTTATTCTCACTCCTCAATTAGCTCTTATTGATCGTGTGCTTATGCACTAAACCTCAAGAAATCATGGAAATAATTGGGAGCAGAACAGCACGTTCAACAAACACCATTATAGTTAAGTAGTTTATGACAAAAAAGTCGTTTAACTTTGTAACACTTCCAATGTATTCATAATTAAACTCATGCTTTATAGCAACATTAAGTTTTTAATTATTTTTTATTTAATAAAACAGTATTTAAGAACTATTTTTTAGGTTATTCAAAAATATAATAACAAAATTTTAACTACTTATGATCTTTGATAGCGTAACAAAAGTATTGTAATGTAAACATCACAAATTATAACCAATACATATTTTATGTTTATCTTTAAGGATGCTCTGATTATGTTCTTACTGCGTTCGAGTAAATTTTATTAAAATTTTTTTTTCATACATGTTTAAATGTATTATGGACTTTATGAGTGATTTTGGCCTGGCAGCTAATTGCCTGTTTATCAAGCCCAACAAATATCTCTCTTTCTTTTTTCTTGCGATATAATTTTTGATTTCAATAGTTATCTACTGTCTGGTAACACCTTGTTGACTTCACGATTGGTGTTCTTTTACGTGTTACCTGAAATAACTCGATGACCAACTAGTAGTGGGCTTTACTAGTGGGTTACAAGAAAAGCAATAAAAATTTTTAGGTATTCAAATTTAAAAGACGTTAAAAAACATTATTACGAAAAAAAGTTTGTGCTTCCTTGAAAAAAGTTATCGCATTAAATTTGAAAATAAGAAGTCAGAGTTGTGGTATTTGGAGAGAAGAAAAAAGAAATGGAATAACAGCCAGTAAACCCTATCTTCTATTTACATGTGTACAGAATAAAAAACCAGACTGAAATAATAAGATTCAAAAACACATACGTTCATTTAAAGGCAATTAGGACACAGCTTATGAATTAAAGTTAGAAGGAAGGGTGAGAAAATGTTATGATTAGAAAGAACGTATTACTTTGTCACAATCTGGTTTGATTGTTAATCCCGTTTGTTAACATCTTGGATTGCATTCAGCCCAGATGGTATCATTGTGAATGATCGAATAATTGAAACGAAATGTTCCTTTAAAGGTAAATCTAGAAGTGCTGACAAATGAGCCGAAATGTACAAGTAGATTGTTCATGTTAATGGTTGCTATGTTTTAAAGGAGTAAAGTGCTTATTACTGTCAAGTGCAGTAGAGATAGTTTTAACGAATTTTTATAAGTGTGACTTTATTGTTTATTCCTCTTTTGCTGCCACATATTTGAAAATTAGTGTGCCATATGACAGTTTATTTATTACTTACATTGTACCAAAATTAAAATATGTATACATCAGATATTCCTTATGCCATCTTGCCGTACAAAGTGGATAACTAATTTACATGTGTCTAAAAGACTCTTCTATTGTCATGTATCTTCAAAAGTGTAAATATTAACTATTAAAATAATTCGTTAGTTAAAACATTAATTTAGTGACTACTAAACAAAAAATCACGTTTTACTTGGAATTAATAATTTAATTAAAAACTTATCACCAGCAAGAATTGGATTCTTCAGATTCACAATACGTACCACAACTGTACAAATTTTATCAATGCACCTGCGTTGTCTCTGGGAAATTTATTTGATTATGTTTTTTTGCCTTTTTTGGCTGCTTCTGCTACTAAGTTCGTTCTATGCTCGTTGGTGTACCCAGTGCATTTGTGGACCTGGATATATTTTTTTTACTTCCTTAGTCGTTGTTTCGTTTGCTGCACTTTTTTCGGCTAGTTGAAACACCCAATGCTTTATTTTCTTGGGTTTCTAATATTTGGCCACTGGTGTGTCGTGAAGTGCTATAATAAATTCTTTTAAGTTGTTTGATTTCTCGATGGTGCTAGAAAAATCTAAGACATTTTTTATGTACCGTACGCGACTGACGCTTACAAGGATTTGTATTGTATTTTTTTTACTATATCGTCATTTATAAGTGGTGTTCTCGTTGTTTTCACATCTTTTTCTATATTTTCCCTCTTTGCATTCGTACGCGTATTTCTCATTTGCTGGTACTTGTAGTATAATATCATCTCCTTTCACACTTCCATCTACTTTGCGTATTATCGTCGAGTGTCTTTTAATAGTATTTTTTTGTGGTCAGCCCCCTTTTCCTGTTATATTTTATTATTAAGAAGCCTTCTTTCATCGTCTTCAATTTTTTTTTTTTTAATTTAGAGTCAGCTTCACAGTCAGATTGGCTATCCAAACTCTCATCGAGTTTTCTTTGTTAATTTTGGTGTTAAATCATTTTTCCATCTGTACCTTATTATCTGAGTTTTCCGAATCTAAGCAATTAATATTTACTTTCTTTGGCTAACCTTAGATTCTCTATCTAAAAGTCTCAAGCATTTCAAATTTTCGCGCCCGAGGTCCATCACTATTGGCCAGTCGTTGATTTTCTTGTTCGTGTGTCAGCTGATATAACTCCTGGTGCACTCGTTCAGAGCTCGTTCCTTCTTCCTTAAGTATTAGATTTCAGGAGATCGCGTCTGGTGCTTCAGTTAAAATGCCTTGCCATTATATTTTACCAAATTCGTTGCCTTGTAGCTTTGCTTTTAGCCTGATAAACCGTACATCAGGCATTCTCGATGTATGATAATTTTCTAGAGGCTTATGATCCATAACTACCGTAAATTTACGTCTACACAGATATGGTCAGAATTGTTCTTTTATAAACACTATCGCCAGCAGCTCTTTATCATGTATTGGATAGCTAAATTGTCTGTTTTTAAATAACCTTAATGCGTAACTCCAAGGGCATTCTTTTTCTATGTTTCCTTAACTTTTGCGTAATCTGATGGGTTGGTTGGTACGACAAAGGGTGAATTTGTATCTAGAGCTTTAAGTACTGGCTTGCTGCATAGAACATTTTTTAATGCTGTAAGCTCTTATGCTTATAGATCTCCACATTTTAAATGCAACTGTTTTTCTGGTTAATTTAAAGCGTGGTTGTCCTTTTTTGCGTACTTTTTAATAAAGCATTGATAATACTTCGTTGACCCCAAAAATTGCTTTATTCTCTACGCATTTGTCGGTTGAGGAAAAATTCTTACCGCTTCTGTATTCTCTCAATTCATTTTTATTAGGTCACTGCCTACAATATGTCCAAGTACTAAATTGACATTTTTTTGGTGCTGTTGTGAGGCTTGCGTCGGCTAGCCGTTTTGAGGGCTTTTTAGACCTTGTCCCGTGTTGATCTCAATTTTCAGCGAATACCATAATGCCATCCATGTATACTTTAAATTCACGCTCTAGTAGGCCCACTAGTACCAGCGTTATTATCTGCATAAATATGCTTGGAAAGTCGATGCATCTCATCAGCATTCACTTATATTGATAGTGTCTGTTTGGGACTAAAAAGACTATTTTATGAACATTCCTCGCGGAAATTTTTACATGGACAGATCCTCTTTTTAAATTTACTACGGTTAAATATTTTGCGGCTTCCAAGTTTTCCGAAATTTTATTCTGTAATAGCAACCGATAGCACGTACCAGCTGTTATTTTGTTTAAAATCTAGAAGTCTGTTATGACCCTCCAGCGTTTTTTTCGTTTGGTTCAACGTTTCTAAAAATTATCCCTATATTTAAGTTGTATGAAAATGTCAAGAGTTTTACTGTTTGTTGCTGTAATAGTTTGTCTATTTCTATTTGCGTCTGCTCTCTTAGTTGTGTTGGATACTGTACTCTTTTTGCAAAGATTGGTTTCTTTATGGACGTTGGTATACTATACTTAAGTATATTTGTAACCTTGAGCATCTCACTATCAAGGCTAAATACAATAGCATGTTATAAGATATTGGATCTGGTCAAGTTCTGTCGTGTTGTAGCTTGATGTATCAAAAATTTTCATGTTTTGTTTACTCGTGCCATTTGTTAAATTTTTTTATAGTCCCTGGAATTTTTAGTGCTATTGATATTATTGTAATTATTTTGACGGCTTGTGACATTTTTTTCTTAAAACTATACTGTCTTCTCTATTGTCAAGTGAATTTTTAAAATAAAAAAGTCTGATTGTGGCTGCGTTTAAACCTTCAACGTCGTCCGTAGCAATGCTGAATGGTTCTGCCCCTCGTCAGATTTCACATTCAAAAACATCGTTCTCTGTTACAGTTAAGTCAATTTGTTTATTTGTTTTACTTCAAATTTTCACATATAACTTAAAAGTCTTAGTTTCTTCCATAAAATTACCAAATAGAACTTTCTCTCTTATGTTTTGTGAATGGACCCAGCCGACTTGTTTGCGGCTGCTTTTATCTGTTACGCATACAAGAATAATTTTTCTTGACTTGGTGGGGATTCTTAGATTCTTTGGTTTTAATTGCGAGATTCTGATGCCTTTTAAATTAAAATAATATTTGTTAGCGCTTATTTGGCCACTTTATTACTTGGAAGTATCCCAGCCAATGACACCTTACATCTTAATCGGGAAGTTATCTGGGACTACATGCAGAGTAATCATTGAATTGTTAAAAGGTATTTTTGTTGGCCCTAACATGCAGCATGCTCAGTGTATGTCCCCAGTTATGAGGACCTTTTTGCTGCTCTCGTTACGCATGTCTATAAAAAGACAACTTTTCTTAATAATTGTTATTTTGTGACTGCATCAGTCTATACATAGAATTTTGTGCTATACAATTTTAGCTTGTTATTGCTAAATGTTACCGATGACGGTGTGTTCTCAGTACTCACATGATCATCCTGCCGAGAAGTAAAATCTCATTTTCGTTTATAGTATTTTTGTCAACTAAAGAGCTACTAGCTATATGTTCTAAACTACATATTTTCTCTTTGTGTTTATTTTCAGCCATTTAAAAGGCCTAGTCTGGGTAAATTTCTAGTGGTACTTTTTCCCTTTTCGTATACTTTTTCTTGCATAATATCTCGCGACAGTTTCCTCAAATGCATATTTTATTTCACTCTATTGGCTCTTCTCCTTTAGCTGCCTCTATCTCGTTTCCATGCTCTATCTCTCTTTCTATTCTCGGGGCTTGCTTGGTGCTTGGAGAGCATGATGAGTGTCCTGTGAGTTTAACTGCTCTGTACTATAACTGTACATTTTCTTATCACGTGTACAATCTAATTTATTTGGAGCTCCTCTCTCGTAATAATTATAGCCCCTGTTATAATTTATAAAAAACTTATATGTATCTCTATAATAAGTGTCGTTACCATCTTAGTTACTGTAATCATTGCTGGTATTTCTTGAATAATTAGCGTTTTTATTATAGTTATCATATGAGTTGTAACTCACGTTGCTATGAGGGTCTCTTTTATAATCGTTCTTGTAGTCCAGATTATTTATATTAGGAGGATAGTTGAAATGGTCCTGATGGTTCAAGTTCATTCCGTATGATTTTGGTTATCGTTGTTATATTGCCCGCATTCGTTGATCCAATTTATATTTTCTCTCTCAGTGTCTCTCATGAGTTTGCGACATTTACTTGTATCATGCCCTTTGCTTTTCCCTGAAGCGCAATTCTTATTCTTTGTATTTTGCTTATCTTCTGTTACTTACGCTGGTGAGTTCGCTTTTATATCTGAGTTTTTGAGTTCTCTTACTCGTCGCATCTACTACTAGTTTCATATATAATTTTGAAGCGTATTTTCCATATTCATTACAATACGAGCAAAATTGGTGATCCTCTAATGTTTTTTTTTCCTATGTTGGGTTGCTTACTTCTGTGTGCGTGTGGCTCCACATAATCATCCATACCTCTTGGCTCTGTACTTGATAGGTATACTCTATCCTCGATTTGCACTAGCAGTCTTTCACGTGGACTTAGATCACTTTCTATCTCCAAAGTGGCTACTATAACTTTCACCAATTTTTTTGATTAAAGCATGGTACTTTGTAGTGACAAAGCGATGGGATCCCATTTATGTATTGCTTTATGGCTTTTTTTTAGCGCTCTCTTTCGATGCTTAATCAGTTTCCTGAGCGGTAGTATCATGTTAGAGTCATATACAGTTATTATTATATCGTATATTTTCTGACCGTCACAACTGTATTTTTCTACTACTTTACCTTCGTATTGTTCAATCATAGTTAATTTTTATGATGATTGGCACTGCCAATGCTGCTATGTCTATTTTTAAAGTTATACTTTTATAGGCGTGTTCTGCCCGACGGAGTAAATTAGAGTAAATCAACGATTTCAAATTGGCGACCTTGAGAAAAAGTATAACGAAAGTAGATTTTGCTTCGATTCTCCCGTTTCTCCCCACCCCTCTTGACGTACTTCTGGTCCCCAGTACTACACTTATTCATTCTTAATGTAAATTTTTATTTCTTGTGGAATCATTCATTTGGTTTTATTTTACATTAAATAAAAAAGTAATTTGATGAAATATATTTTTTTGATAGATGTGATAAGTCCGATGACGATATCTACATAAATTTTGAGTATAAGCTTATATCAATATCTGATGGAAATTTGTCACCTCATGAATTAAATTTAAAAATCAAGGTGGACAAGATTAACAGTAACAAGAAAATTTAAATGTTGCTTTGCAGCCAAAACTATAACTGGTAAAAAAATCAGAAAAAAAGTTTTCATTCCAAAGATAACTTCAAATACTAGAAAAACATCTTTATGACCGTTTGTTCTGTATTAAATACATTTTTCTTCAGCATAATTATTTTTGATAAGCATTTGAATATTAATAATAAATTTATAGATCCCAAGGCCAAAGTTTTAACAAAGCTGGTTTATATTGAAAAAAATCACTCCCGCATGGTCAATTATCTGTTGTTTTAATAAGATGCAAGAGTAAAAATAGATTATTGATTTAAATTTANAAAAATAAACTGTAGATTGGAAAATGAGGCAAGCTTATTAAATAGTAATCTTTCAGACAAACAACAAAAAATTAGAGCCTTATATGGATCTTATAAATCCAACTCTAAGTGATTTTTTCGGAAAGTTACATGTTAAATTTCAAATTCTTAAAATTAAACATGTGAAAAAGGGTACAGTTTAACGATCTGCTATTTCATAAGGAAATTTCTTATTTTCTTAGGAAGTTCTTTTAAAGTCTTTGGAAGATTTGATGACAGAGCATGGTCTCGTACTAGCTAGCTGCTATTAAAATATTTATCAAAACCGCACCCAACTAACGTAAGTATACTCATTCCAACGATAATTGCACCACCTTTATGCATAATAACGTTTTATACGAGGTATACTCATACTTATAATTTCATTACTTGCCATATAATTTCATAGAAGTATAACTTCTTACTTAGGCACCCAAGCACACACTGTCCACTGTTTCATTTGACTAAAAATCGTATACAGATGAGAACTGCGCTGAGAGTGGTGTCAATTTGGCTAACTTTTTTTAAACTCATTCACCACTAAATTTATTGGAAAACTTCTATACAAATTATCCACTGTCCACGATATGGCTCTTTTCATTTGTTTAACAACAGATAACTTAACGGGATGGCCATTAAATATTGGTACGTTTGTTGTTAAGGGACAAAGTGATGATAAGGTATTTTTTATTAGACCTTTATAAATAAAATTTTCTGCATTATGCGGGGATTATTTACTTATGCCTTGGACGTTTAAATAGTATTTATTTCCCAACCTGACTTAAATTTTTCTGAATTTAAAGCAGTACCGTAGCATTTTGTCTATAACTATTATTGTTGTAATTTGTATCACGAACAACCATATTCCTTCTGAATACTTGCTCTCCTTGAGCTACTGGAATTTGCAATTGTGTTTGATTTGTATAGTGTTATACGTCCTTTCTAGGTGTGTCTCTTATTTTATCCTGCAGGTTTGTGTAATGTTAAGTTTGCAATCATCTGAGTTTTTCTGTCAATTATTTTTTTAAACGTAGGAATTAGTGTTTTTTTTAGCAGAGGAGATTTCATTAGAACTGAATTATGTTTATTGATCTATTATTCATTTGAAATTTTAAACATTTTTATAATAAAAAAGCAAACATTACAACAAGGCATGTAATACTATACTTTTAATGATAGTGGTACTACAGGATGGTTCTTCCTAATTTCTTAGATACAACTATATTCAAGGTTTTAAGTATGGACAAGGAATAAGTGTATAAACGTATAAGGGAAATTTGAATGTAACTGGGAAATGTAAGTGTTTGAGATGTAATCAGCGTAGATGGTAGGAATTTATTTCAAATCATCGGAAGATTTCATGAAAATAGACAATTTTGTATTGACGAGCCTACATATTGTTCATATTGTATTGTGCCCCAAAATATGGCTGATAAATGTTAGTTTTTTATATATTCAAATATTTATAAGACTCATACCCATTCAAAGAAGGTATTGTCATTTCAACGATAATTGGGTCACCGTCGAAAACACAATATTGTTTTATAGAAAGTATATATACAATCATGATTATATTGTCTGCCGTATGATTTTTGTAAGAGTTTAACTTTATACTTCGGTACCCAAGCAGACACTGCCCACTGGTTATAATAACAAACTACTGAAAAATAAGACTTCTTGCATATCGTAAAATAAAAAAAAAACTAACAATTCACATAGTTGCAATATTCTTATGCGCATAAATAAAAACAATTTGTTTTACTGTTATATACATCTGTATGTGTGTGTGGGTATTTAAAAAGAAATTGTTTGACTATAAATTTTAACGATTCTCTAAATATTATTGGTTTCGTCAATTAGCCATAGAAAACAAAAATTACAGCAACTATTCTACTTGAGTAAAAAACGCAAGTTTTTAAGTTATGCAAACATACACAAACAAGTTTCAATGTCTTATTATTTATCTAGAAACATGACAAAGCTCACATGTTTGATACATAAAATTATGTTCTTTTTAATTCTGAGGAACTTATACTGTTGTTCGATTACATTCTTCTAAACCCTTGTAATCCCATGTTAGAAGCGATGAATGAGCACTATAAAAGCAATGGCAATGCCAATCCTAATAACAATAATAATAATAGTGACGGTCGTTGTTATAATTATGGTTTTAATTATAATAGTAATCATAATAATAATAACAGTAATAATAGTGATAATAATAACAATAATAATAATAATAATAACGACGATTGTTGTAATAGCCATATTCATGTTTGTAAGTGTGATAATAATAACAAAAAGAATAACAACATCATGATCTTCAATTCTCGTTTGATACATAGTTTTTTTTGCTATTTACAGGCTTCAAATTTTACAGGCTTCTCAAGTTGCAGGCTTGAGACTCGCATGATAGCTGCCAACTTGTTTCTCGTTCGATACGTAGTTCTTTTTTGTTCATAATTTGTTCCTGAACTATAAAAATGAATGTGATAGAATGATTCCTGGTCAAAAATCGGCCAGGTAAGAACTGCTAAGAATGTAATTTAATTGGTTCAATCCAATTCATCAGAATATTATAAAATTGATATGACACATACCGATCTTAGACTCAACAATCTTGCTAAAAAGCGTATTTCAGTTAAAAGGGGAGTATCAAGATTTTTTGACCAGAATAATTCTTCTCTCTGACCCTCCTGTTTTACCTTTTTTCTTTAATTCTAACATCAATCAGACGTATATAGACTTATCTCAACCTGATCTGCCTGATTTTTATGTATTCTTTAGAACTCATGATTCCTTTCGTGATCTCTACAGGGCCTTGGTTCATAATAGAGAGAATTATCCTGCTGACATTATGTTTTCAAGACTTAATAAGAAACAATAACATTGTTGAAGGCAATTATGTTAGAAATATATTAGGTCCAAAATTGAGGGTCTGCTTCGACCTGTCAGAAATACCAAAAAAAACATTATACTCTCTAACTAAAGGATTCTGATAAAGTTTCTGTGAAAAATAAAGGAAGCTTCTGAAAGACCAATTCAATGACCTGCACTACTGTGGAGGCACCAAATATTTTGTCTGATGAATCTTCTCGTAGTACTTGCTGTGTGAGAATTCACTTTCTAAATCATGAACAAGTGTACACAGTTACAAGTACTTCTAGATACTGTTCTAGTTAATCTGCAAGGCCCTCATGGTGAATGTTTTTAAGTTAAAGTTCTTGTAGATTACTGCCTGCAGTGCTCAGTTGCATTAGTATCTTTCACATTAAGCTTGCAGAGTACTCGAATCAATGTTCCTGTAGATTATGTAGTATAATTCGCGTAATATGTAGTATAACGCTATTGCGTTAGTGTCGCTATAGCATCATTGTACACAAAAAAAGAGAAAAAAAGAAATATTCGATTCGTAACCATACTCTAGTGTGCTTGTATATGTATTTACCTTTATCTAAAGATAGTATAACTGGTGACAAAGATGAAGAATAAAAAAAATAGTAAAAAAAATTAAAATGGCTTTACAAAAATTATGCGAGCTAAATAACATAGAATACAGTGACAAAAAAGATAACATAAACAGTTTAAAAAGAATAGTACGAGAATGTGTTACAGAAGAAATTATCCTGAAAGAGCAGAGTTCAATAATGTTAGAAGTCGTGATAGAAAAAAAACCGCAAGGGACAAGTAAACAAATATACCATAGTGACTGAAGTTTTGATTCTAGTGGAATAGTCAAAATAGAAAGATATGCAAATTAAGGTTTTGATATTTTTAAAAACGACTGAAAAGTATTTATAGATAGATTGAATTAATTTTTTGTAACAACAAACTTATAAACACAAAAAAAGACATATTATTAGATAAAGTAAATGCAGAAACTGACGAAGAAATAGCCAAAATGTGCAAACCAAATAAACAAAAAGATAAAACGTACGTAAAAATAGTTTAACAAGTTTAAAATTACTTAAAATTACCATCTGTATTTCTAGTATATAGATACAATTTAAGACAAAGGGGGTAGCAGAAAAGTGAGAGTATAAACGCATACGTTACAGATTTGGAAGTCATGGCTCACAAATGCGAATTCATAACTGCTTGGTTATAAAAAATGATTCACCTAAACTAGATTTGGCTCTGAAAAATATTGGTATCGGAAGCGGTCAACAGAAGTGCTAAGAAGTTGTAAGAAAGTATATCTGAAGTGACGTATATGCACTGATTGAGTCACAAAAAATTTCGATGTAAAGAACCAAAAAAAAAAAAAAAACAAGAACAGCAAGTGGGAAGCAAAAGAAGCAGAGCAGCCAGTAGTCGTGGAGCAAGTCCAAGACGTGGGCAACAGCAGCATGATATTTGGTGTTCACAGCAAACTTTGGGGACATCTGACTCACCAACGAGATATTATCCTTGCAGTCATTTGAAACATTTCGGTAGAGACTGTGTACGTAACGTTAAAGTAAGCTGTAATTCGTGTGGTAAGACACGGTGCATAAGTAAAATATGTAGGTTCAAAAATGTAAGTAAACACGATGATAGGAAGCCGAGAGTACATCACGTAAGCGATAATGATAGCAGTTGTTCTGATGAGGAAATTTCTAGAGAGTTGAGTCATATGTATGTTGACAGTAAACGTTGCCTACATAGTGCATCTGTATGCAGAAGATAAAGAGTGATTACTCAGTATATACAAGTTAAAATTAGTTACTTTGAAACTATGATGGAAATAGATTTAGGGGCCAAGCCTGATATTATTCTCATTAAAATCATAGAAAATAGTTTATTGAAAGTAGATAAAATGTAAAAGCCTGACATTTAATTTAAAAATTACGATGGTAGTAATTACAAACCTATAGGCATGTTCAAGGGTACATATTTATGTGCTAATGGTACTGATTTTCAAGCTAGTTAATATGTAACTGAGGTGTCTAGTCCCCTGATTATAAATAGAGTATGACTTAAAGCAGTAGGGCTGTGGCCATTTTTTATTGAACTTGATTTGCATGGAATATGAAATAAAGAAGATGCAAAATATAAATTAAAAATAGTTGTTAATAGTTATACAAATTTTTAACAAGATAATTAGAGTTTATTTAATAGCATTAAAGGAGTGAGCAAAACTAGAAAATGTGATTTCTAGATGAAAAACATCTGCTTCAAAGAATAAGATAGAAAAAAATTAGAAAGACTAGTAAGAGAACAGAAAATTAAACCGATTGGAAAGAGTAAATGGGCTATACAGATAGTACCCGTATTTAAACCAAACAGAGATGTACGAGTATGTGTGGATTTTAAAACTGTACTAAACCCACCATTAAAATTAATTTGTTGTGCACCTCTAAATTTTTATGATACGGTAATTAAACTACCAACAAACTTAAACAACAAAATTAATTATAAAAAACATTATTTGATGATTAATTTAAAAGCTGCCTTTTTATAAGTACCAGTAGAAAAAAGTTAGTAGAAGTTACTGAAAATAACCACTTATGAAAGATTATTTAAATATGAATAAATTTGAGCCTGGTTGCTTTTAAAAAAATCTAGAAAATTGTTTGAAAAGTATAAAGGGTACACCGAGCGTAGCGGATAATGTAATTATAACAAAAGTTACTGATGAGGAGCTTTGAAGAAAATAAAATTTGGTATTAACGTGTTTAGAACCATGTGGTTTAAAAAAAAAGAATGTCAAAGTGCAATTTTTCAAAGATAAAGTTTGTTATTTAGGTTATAAACTATAAGGTTATACTATTCAAATAGATGACCAGAAATATAAAGCTATAAAGACTTCAGAAAACTATGGTGAGTTACAATTATAACTTGGAAAAGTCAATTACTGTAGGAAGCTATTGAAAAATCATGCAAAAGCTCTAGCCCCTTGATATGATTGCAACAATGCTACAAAGTTTGAATGGAATGAAGAACGTGAGGAAGTATTGAACATGGTAAAAATATAATTAAAAATGTAAATGAAAATTACAATTACTCTTTGCCATTAAACTATACTTGTAATGCTTCTCCTCACAAGTTAAGGGCTAGGATAAGCCACCCGTACGAAAACAGGGAAGGGTCTGTAGCTTTTGCATTGACATGCTTAATACAAGTACGAAAGAACTTTTACAAATTAATAAAGAAGCGACAGTGATAATATTTATCATAAATAAGTTTTATATTGCTTTGTTTGAAAAAAAAGTTCATATTAAAAACTGATAATAAAATATTGTCCACAATTTTTGCTCCAGAAAAAAGTATACCAAAAATGATTACCATTAGACTACAAAATTAGAGTCATTTTTTATCAGAGTTCGATTGTGACATAGAATTTCTTAGTACAAAAGATAATATCGTTGCTGATACTTCATCTAGATTACCCATTGACTATGTTGATAAGATTGAAATTTTAGAAACTAAAGGCAGATTCACATATTAACATCATGTTTACACAAATAATTATGCTTGTTTAAATTACGAGACGGTTGCGCCTCAGATAGTAAAAGATAAAACACTATCTATCGTAAAAAAAATAATAATTAAAAAGTGGCCAAAACGATGTATATAAGAATGGCCAAACGAATTACAACCGTGTGTCTTATGTTGAGATAAAATTGGCCTAATATAGCTAAACAGGGAGAAGAAAAATGTAAATTTTGTAAAGCTCACTTTAAAACTAAAGACAATCCAATAAGAATGGAATTTACTCTGTGGTCATGGCCTAGCCAACCTTGGCAAAGAATACATTCTGATTTCACAGGGTCATTTTTGAAATACACAAATAATAAGAGGTATACTTTTTATTATAAGATGCTTATTCAAATTGTCTTAAATCTTTGATTATGAAAAATTTTACAACAGAAATCACTGTACAAAAATTGATTAAAGTTTTTACAATTCATAGACTATTATATGGATTATAAACAACACAATTCACGAGTAAGGAGTGTAAGAACTTCTTTAATAGACTCGGGATAAAACAAAATTTTTCTGCACCAAAACACTCAGCAACAAACGGGGCAGCAAAAAATTTTGTAAGGATAAGTCAGTGAAAAATCAAAGCAATTATTACCAGTATAGGAGTGGATGTCAAAAAAGTATGAATGTATTTTTGTTTTATCATAGAACAATTACACATTTACAATAAATAAAACGCCGGGCCTATCTGTGATTTAGGAGAGAACTTAAGACTCTTTACAAGTACAAGACCTTATCTTAAATCCAAACAGTATAAAAAAGTAAAGAATTTTAGTGGTAACAAAATAAAACATTTTTACGAAGGCGGTGTGGTTATTGCAAATAATTTTTAAAAACATAATCCTAAAATGTCAGAAGCTTAAATCGTAAGAATTTTTCCAACAGTTCTATGATCAAATTTAGAGAGGGTGGAGATAAAAAGCACACAAGACATTATGATTATATACGACATTCGTGAGAAGGCAAAAACTATGCGAATAATAATAAGGTCAATAATATAAACAGTGAAAACTCGTCACTACCTCAGAGAAAATTAACTAGACTTAAACGAAATATAACTCGATATAATGGTGCAGATTATATTTAAATTGGCTGTCAAGTCTCCTGAATCAACAGAAAAAAGTCTTATTTGTCTTGTAATTGAAAGAGAATCCAAGTTCCCACTTAAAAATAAAGGCTCTAATACTTTTCAAATTGACTTTCTATCTGCCACCATGCCTAACTAGCAACAAACATACTGGTCATTTAAGTTGGCTAGCACTGGCTGACCCTCAGTCTAACAAAACTCAAAAAATATACCTGCTACTTGGCTCCACGCGTCACTCTATCTTTATAAAGGGCGGAGTAGTCAAAGGCAATCCTTTTTAGCCTGTAGTAACTAATACTTAATTAGGTTAGGTCATTTTAGCTCTGATAGAAACCACGACAAAAGTCAGACACAAATTCGCGCACTCATTAAAGGTTTCTAAAGATGACAAAATACAGGATGTCTTAAAATGATTTTATTAAGTTAAAGAGTGTTTTACTGTTTTCTTGCCCTGTTAACCTAAAAAACTAAATGCAAGCTACATTTTAGTAAATATTGTTCTCGAGAATTCTCTGGTCCACACATTTTCATCTATGTTTTTGAGGCTCAGTCAACAGACATTATAAAGGAAAGTTCCTTTAAACCTGATCAAGCTATTTTTAGAATGCTGGGATTAGAAGAAGTAATGATCATGAATTTCAGGAAAAATATAGTCAATTAATGAAAGAATATGTAGATTCTGACAATGTGAGAAAGGTTACTTGTGGTCGTTATGTTTTTTTTGCCCCATCATTGAGTTGTCAAGACGTGAAGTAGTACAACCCAACTGAGGGTAGCTTCGGGATTTAATACCGAAATTTTCAGATAAGTAGCGGTACATCCCAAGGATCAATCTTATCAGGGTAAATTGTGGCGAGATGATCCATCCAGCCCAATGCCATTTATTGGTTGACTACTGTAATATGTGGTCTAGCTAGTTCACTCTACTTGGCTTCTTAAGTCTTCAATCAGTTGGCTTTGGATCATACAAGTTAGTACCTGTTAGGATCTAGAGCTCTGTAAAAATGTGAGTACATGAACAATATATTGTCAGGAGACATACTTTACTGGAGGTATCCAACGTAAAGATGGGTTATTAAAGTTGACAAGGATGTTTTCCTCTTTTAAAGTGGAGCCCAAATTTTCTTAAACTCTTAGTGAATTTTTCACCCTTGGTCTTATTTGCTTGGTTTGTTCAGTATAATTATTCGACTATATTAACATCTGTTTTAGGACTAAGTTGGAACCATATTTAAGATTTTTTCTAATTAAAGATATTCATTTTATTGTCAACAATGAAGTGAACTAAACGAAAACCTCTGTCAGGAATATTAAAGCTCCACGACCCCTTAGGTTGTATATCTCCTACCGTTATGAAAGCCAAAACCATGATGCAGTCGTAACGGCTACTTAAATTTTCTTACGACGAACTTATTTCTGTCTTGGTTGCTCAAGATTGGATCACTTAATACAAGAAGCTTCATAATTTAAATAAATTTGCAATTCTTCACTAGAATAATTTTTCTAATTAGAGAATTCAGTAGAAATTGCATTGTTTTTCCGAAGCTTCTAAAAACAGCATATGCAGCTTTTTTGTATTTTTGGATGGTAAATGAAAAAAGAAAAGTTACCATATTCTTGTTTCTAGCTAAAACTAAGATTGTACTCATAAAACTCTAACTATTTCTTTACTTAAGTTATGTGGTGCTTACTTGTCAACCAAATTAGTCAGTCATTTTTAGACTGATTTAATATGGGCTGGCGACAAGACTTTTCTTTACGTTGGCCTATTATTGTGGCAAATCGTTGTGCGTATTAACCCACTCTGCTCCCTTCCACTTATTGTCATCACATATTTCAAGCCCCACTTATGTAGCATCTTGAGGCATAAATCCCAAAGAGTTTGCCTCAATGAAGTTCTGGGTAAAAGGACCTTACTTTCTACATCACAATAAATCCGTTTATCCTCAATTTAAATTGGACAACGAACAGGTTTCTCAAATGTTGACACATGCTTATATCTTAGTGCAACTCTCGAGAAAGCCGTCTGAAGAAACCTTCATCACTGTATCTTAAGAGCTGAATGTTACTAAGACTTCTGAGAGTTTTTTCCTAGATACTTAGAATCGCTTGCAAGGGTCTTGTCGAATCTCGCATGTCAAAACTAGGAGTCTCTGTACATGCTTTAGTTTAAGTGAATGAACAAAAGAAATTGAAAGTGATTGATTTCTCAGATCATTTCCATTCATGTACTTAATTACTAAATAATGTTATACTAACCAATGAAACATTCTGTTGAAAAAGCTATCTTCAAGGTTTTATTACAATTAGCTCCACATGATCACTTTACCAACTTAATCATCAGATTTATCTACAAAACTACGTTGCATGGAAGTGTTCAATCAACGGTAATACTTTAAAAGCTCATTATAAGATCATAAATGGTAGGCACTGCGTTTGTAGCTGTATCAATAAGAACATAAAGTCGCAACATTTTCAAGCTTCAAGAATGATACAAAAAATGGGTGATTGGCCCCTGGAACGCGTTTGACAAACCCCAGCTTTTAGCAAGGTTGGAGTAGATTACGCTATTCCCTTTTCTCTGAGATTATCTAAAAGCTGGGGTACAGGTATTATGAAGGGTTACATCGTTATCTTAATGTGTCTCTGCAAAAAAGCTCTACTCTTAGAAATTGTTGAAGATTACGCAGCTGAATCGTGCATCACTGCTATTCAAAGCATGACTACAATGCGTTGTCATTACTTTTATTTGCTTAGTGATTGTAAAACCATCTTTGTCAAGACTACGAGGAAAATAGCGTTCCTAACAACACCAGCTCACCTCTTATTTATGAGCCCTTCATTTCTATTGCCGAACTCTGTATATCCTTAAAAAAAATCTTAGTTCTGCAAAAATAAAGAATCAAAACTCAACTATCTCAAAGTTTTTGGAGACGCTGGTCTTTATAGTACTTACAGAGTCTCCAAGTCAGGAAAAATGACATTGTGTAAAGCCTTTAATCAAAGTCAGTGACCTTCTTTCCCTCAAAAACCTTTAGTTTTCTTCAGGGCACTAGACTTCGATTCCTTTTATTAAGACCTATTTCATACAAAATGTATAAGCTTGTATAGTTAAGGTAAAAACTGCTTGCTTTATGTATATTCGATCTGTAATCGAGTTGATGGTTTTTCTTCCTAAAAAACAGTTAAGAGACAACGAAGCTCAGGTGTTAGCTTATGACAATTTTATTTTTTGTAAACTAACAGCAGTTCTTAGAAGAATTATGATTACTTTATCCTGAAATGTTTAACTTTAGATTTTATTTATTTTCTCGTTGATACAATAAATCAAGGGGAGAGTATGTTCAGGAAACATGTATACCATACACTACTACCTTCTGACAAAGATCAAAATTTTCACGATAGTTAATGGCAGTGCTGACCAATTAGGTATTTTGATGTATTTTTTAGAGAAAGTCGGTAAAAAGCGGCAGCTACAGCACTCTTACCGCTCACGTATAACAGTTACTTTGGACTTTGTTCCTTCTAGATTCTCATTCAAAAGTATGTCTCATTAACTATTGAATACAAACGATACGTTTTACTACGTAGTTTCATCGTTTCTGATAGATTATCGTTACTTTGAGCATCAATTACTGAACTATAATTTAATTGTTTTATACTTTTTTAAAAATGAAATTTTGTAATTAATGATTAATTTACACGTTAAAACAATCGAAGGTTACCTTTGTGATTCGGAAAAAGAGAGTAAAGACTATTGGGATTCTATTCAGTATGGTGCGTCCATTTAATAAAATTCTAGAAAGTGCACTACAGAAGTCTCTTTGTTAAAAAGAAACTACTTAATTACTTATTTTCTTATTTGTAGTGCACACTACTCTTTTTTAACATGACCCAGTCTCCTCATCTTAATTTTGGCCTCGCTTACATTATAAAGTCCATTTTAAAACATTCCAGACATCACAAAAATTTTTTTCTTTGAACTTTATAATATTTATAGAATATTATATATTAAATAGAGCATTACAGTTCCATTAAATAAAGTACATAACTAATGTTAACCGTTTTTTAGCTAACATTGTAATTTAACGTTATATTGAAATATAGAAAACGTATTCACATAACTTGCTTTACAGTTTGTTCGTATTACCACGGCACAACTTTTTAACTCAACTAAGATACATAAGCCCAAACCATGTGATCTTATTTTTTCACTGGTGTACATTTCGGCTGAAACAACAATATTTTCAATTAAAACTTGTCAATTTAAGTATAATTTTAAGTTATCGATTAAGTAAGTTTTAAAGTGATTTCAGATCTAGCAGATTGTATAATCCGTCTTCTATAATTTAATATCTAGTTCCTGAATAATGATGTTAGCTAAAAAACGTCTTACACTCATCATGCGCTTATAATTAATAAATCAATCAAGTAGCCATGTAAGTAGTAAATCTGATTTTAATCTAAAAGTTCTACAGGAGTGATTGAGGCAGCTACACCGGTGGTGCTGTTAATATATCCTGACGAAGCCTTCTTGAGGAAAAAAAAATCAACAATCTTTTATTTAAATGAAAATGTTTACTCCACGCATGGCTTTTTAAGTGTTTTATTTATTGAAGATACATGCACTAGTAAGAAAAGAAAGAAAAGAGAACCATGGAAAAAAAGTTATGTATTTAATCAATGAAACTATAATGCTTTATTTAGGATGGATATTTTTTAATTAAAGGCAAAGCATTGTTAAGACATGTAGACAAATATAAATATATCTTTGGAAAATTTGTATTATTTTTAAAAAACTAATTTTTTTTATAATTAATATAGTTTTTCAGCAAATAAATGAAAAAACCTAAATTTTTTTTATTGATTTCGTAATTTCATAAAAATAAAATCAGTTGTACAATTGGTGCATACAAAATGTTTGTCAAAGAATCATGTTTTTATAGTTAATGTATTATTTTACGTGTGTATATATATTTGTATTCAAAACTAACAAAACTACATGTGCTGTTGAAAAGCTATTTTAAGTATTTTATGATTTTCTAGCTGAAAATTTGTTGAATGACAGTATAGATTTTTTTCTATTTAAACATTTAACTTTGTTTGAATTTTCTTGTTGAATAGGGGAAATTAATTTTACTTTTTCACGATGCCTAAATTTAGTGTTAATATTAAATAAAAAAAGTTGACTATTAATTACTTATAATTAAATCAATTGAGGAATTAAAAGAACATTTATTCGTTTTTCAAAAATATATGACGTAGCTAAACAGTACATATTATGTTGGTGCTAACCGTAACTTTGAACTTATTTAAGTTTTACTTTCATTAAAAGGTAGTTTTTTATAGGTCAATAATTAAAACATATAATTTAAAATCAAATAAATTATTTGAGGGGAGATCTTCTCCTCCTTTTTCTTATAACAAGTATAAATACATCTTTATTTGAAGGTATAAGGTGTCATCATTGTTAACTTCAACAAAGTGAGTATCATCATAGAATCCACACACACACACACACACANAATAATATCAAAAATGTAATAAAAAATTATCAAACACCCCTTACAGCTTGGTTTGAATTAAATAAAGTAGATGATTTTGCAAAATCACTAAAATATGTTAACATTCCAGAACATTACATTTTTGACAATAAACTTAAAATTTGGAAAAAAAGGAAAGTTACACTGAAAAATATTGCTATAGGTAGATTAAACATAGTATCTCCAAAAGATCATGAACGCTTTTTTTTAAAACTTATTTTGAATAAATTACATGGGGCTACATCGTTTGAAGACGTTGAAAAACATAATGGAATAACATATAAAAATTTCAGGGAGACTGCAATTGCAATGGGTTTAAAAGAACACGATTCTGAAATCGACAATATTTTTGAAGAAGCCATAACAATCATGTTTCTATACCAGTTGAGACAATTTTTTGCTTGGTTTCTGATTTCAGAAGACATTCAAGGAGATGAAACATGGAATGAATATAAAAAATATTTTATGAAAGTCTTCGATAATCATGTGAGTCTTTTAGTTTACCGACACCAACCATTAGAAACTATATAAATAATTGCAATATTGAGGAAATATCTTTCAGTAAAAAAATGTTCAATATAATGTACACAAATTTAAATGTAGATCAAAGAAAAATTTTTAAAACTATTCGTCAACAAGATAAAAAAGTATATTTCATAGATGGTCCTGGTTAATCCGGAAAAACATACTTATATAAGACACTCATTTATTATTTTATTTCTAGAGGTAAAAATATTTTGTCACTGGCTTGGACAGGAATTGCATTTGTATAACTACCAAAAGGTAATGACCAGTCATAGAACTTTTCGTTTACCTCTAGACTTAGATAATATTGAAAGTGTATTTTTAGAATTTGAAACTGAAAAAAAAAACTAAGGGAGATTGATTTAATAGTATGGGACAAGGCTTCTATGATTCTGAAAAAAGCTCTAGAAATCGTTGATAGAACGTTCAGAGACATGTGTAATACAAAACTTTGCTTTGGTGATAAATTAATAGTATTAGGAGGAGATTTTCGACAAATTCTTCCAGTTATAAGAAACGGTAATGAAACTATAATAATAGAAGAACATCTATTGTACCAATTTCAGCATTAATTTAAAACAAAATAGAATTGGACTTAAGTCTTCGTGGTTTCACCAGGCTTCATAAGATGACTCATAAAGTGATGCGAAACTTTTATTGTTTATATTAATGATACTCTAAATTTAACTTAAGTTTATGTACGTAAAAAGAATAATTGTGTATTAAGGGACTATATAAGTGATGATGATATAATAATTATGCCATGAAAAAATTCGTGGGGGTCGGTGGGAGGGCCGTAGGGGTAGATGTGAGGATGTTAGATGTTTTGAGAAAAAATACTATACAATATTTCCATGTGATTTAGAAGGAATGTAGTAATAGAATTTAACACATTGACAGGGCCGGCAAAATGCAACGTTACAAAATGCTAACAAAAAAAGTCAGCCCACCAAAAACTTTATGCTTTAAAAGAAAGCAAGGGATCCAATAAATTGAAATACAATTGATTGTATTTGAGTTTAGCTGATTATAGTATTGTGCACTAATCTGTAACTATTCGATTAAATATTAAAACATACATTGTTATTATGCCATGAAGCCATACGTGGTTGAACCCCCTGGCTTGAATAAAGACTTAAACGATACTTCTATACTATACATATAAAATTTTGTGGGGGGCGGTGGGGCGCCATAAAAAATGCGTGGGGGTTTGGTTGGGGGGGGCTGTGGGGGGTTTTGAGAAAAACTACGATATGTCAAAATAAGCAAGAAAATTACGGATTTTCACCTTATTTTGTAGGGGTTCGTGGAGGGGGCACTGGGGGCAAATGGGAGATGGTGGGAGGTTTGTGGGGAATGCCCCACTGAGTGAACTATATAATATAGGAAGATTCTTTTCAAAACCAGAGCCCCTACACGGAAAAAAAATTGGTACCGTGAGAGTACAGGGGTCTGGCTTAAGAGAGTACAAACACGCATTAAAAGCATACAGTACAGCTGTCTGCTCGCAGCTACCCCAAATTTCGACTCATACAGCTCAAAGCAACGCTGTACTGTAGAGGTTTAAAGAGGGGGCTGTCTGAGCCTAGTGCTGACAGAGCATACGTACCAACTTGCGAGCTTGCGCTGTAACCAATAACTATATAATACGTACACTTGTACTTTATATACAGCGCAGATAACTGTATATAGATGGTTGAATGTAAGTGTATTCGAGTCGGACATTGGTGTAATTTAGTTAAACAACAAATATGAAATCCATAGTGATGAAATAAGTTACGTTATCTAAACAGTCGATAAAAACTAATGTATTTAGTTTTGTGCTCAATATGTCTAATTAGTGTCTGTCTATGTATAGATACATAATTATAGATTTCTGAGAGTGTGTGTGTATATCTGTACGTATATTTTAAATGTCCTGTGTGTAACAGGTACATTTTTTTCTTATTTAAAGAATTTTATCTGAAAAACCTTATAGATATTTTAAGTAAACACGAATTACAATAAAATTTAAACACGATTATACATAAANTATATATATACACATCTATACTTTAACATATAACTTCTGTTAATTATGATTTGCACATTCTAAGTACTTTCGTATTTGATATGATGTATGTATACATATACGTACCAATTGTTGGTCATGTAATGTAGAAGAAAACAAAAATTTGCACGACGCTGCACCAAAAAATGGTACTTTCGTCTCGTTCTGTGGTACAAAATTTTTTTCTATTGTTGCAGCATTGATAATCAATTATGTCTGCCCTATGTATTAACGTAAACAAGCCCGAGATCTCACGTTATATGTAACTTTTAGCTTCTTTAATATGTGCGTGAGATCTGAGGCTTATCTTACTTTGGTTCCCTATGAATATGTAATATACTGTTTCTGCATTTGATAATACATTAAGTATATGTACATTAAATAAAACAAATCTTACAGTAAATAATAATAATAAAGGTTTTGGTGACGTAACAACGATTCTTATTACACACGATAGAAAATAGAGAATATCTTTATTTGTAAGTAAACTTAGTAGCATGCAGATTTCCCTTTAAGATATGACTTCTTTTATTTTGAAGACTTTTATGATTGTTTGTATGAATTCATGGTATAAAAGTTTTTGCACCTCAATACTTAGTCTTTATGTGTGAAATTATTTTTAAGCATATCAAGCTTCTCTTTTGGAATACGACTGTTTCCTTTAAAAACCTCTTCAAAATTGTTACTTTTAGCTAATATTTATTCTTTTTCAAGATACTCCATTGTTTTTTAATTTTTTAAGGTTAGGTTGTTATATTATACCCATGTAATACCTCATGCACATTTATTTACGTACATATTTACATATAAAAGAATAAATAGCAAATAAAAAAAATTGTTTTAATAAGATTTCAAAAAAATTAAGTGACGTTTTGTAGTAAGCATTGTTTACCTGATAGTACTTTAGTTATAATAGAAGCCCAGCTTAGCCCTTGTAACAGCCGCGATACAATTTCTACTATGCAGCAGTATGTATAGAGAGAGGCTATGATATATTAATATATCAGGTGTGTATATATACATCAAGTAATTGTAGTGCACCATTGTGCGCATGCGAGATAGACAGAGAGAGAGGGAGAGAGAGAGAAAGAGAGACGGACAAACAGATTCTGTGCACTGCAGTCAGCGCTGGCTAATATCAAGATGATATCACTAGATATATAGACACCAGCGTTGACTTGCTCATTTCACAAGTTAACTCCCCATATAAGACGCACCTGAAAAAGTTTTACTTTCGCAAATTTCGCAAACGTGATGTAAAAGTATGTCTAACAACAATCAAAATAATCTTACCCACTTGTCTATGGCTCAGTATTCATACGAAAATATAGATGTAATATATAAGCTGTGAAGTGAGCTTTGGTAAACTATACATATATCACATAAACAGAAAAAGTGAGAGTAAGGGAACTCGGGTGGAGACTTTTTAGAGCTGTACTCTACTTGTGTTAGCCTACAGCTTGCGAGTCTTTAGAGTACTAAACTGTCATTTGAGGAGAATACCTTCCTGTCCGTCATCATTGGTAAATAATACAAGAATCACTTAAACAACGCTTTTTAGTTGGATAATCTGACGAAGAAAAAGTCTGGGATTTCATCACACAACAGTGATGTACTATACGTGCATTTAGCTCCTGTGTATCTGCTGCACTGTGTGCAGATTACAACTACTTTTTTACATTAACCAGAGTTCTCCAAAGAGTCCATGAAAATCACAACACAGGCAACTTTTTGCGTTAGTGGGTAAATTTAGAGGTTAGGAGCCACCGTACATTGAGGTAAGAGCACCAAGCTCTAGACAAGCAAAACGCAACACACCCCAAGGTAAGGTACATATGTGAACATTCAAAGCGCTTACAACAAATAAAACAAAAGCTTGTTAGCTAAGTTGTTAATAAAAAACGCAACAGAAAAATATCAGAGCATGCAAGAGGTTGTGTTGATAATGTTCTATTTATAATTGAAACATCTAATCCGAACAATATCATTCGAACATATTCTAACAATTGCTGGACAATACAAAGTAATACATACGTTTTTAATTTATCTACTTAATAGTTACAATTAATTACATTTAAATAAAAATAAATTTATTTGTTTACTAAAACTTTTCGCTTCTGGATAGTTATATGCCTTCTTATAACGATGCTAAACTGAAACATAAATATGGATGCAAAGTGAGCGTGAAAAAATTTGAAAAGAAGAAAATAAAATTAAGTGAAGTTACATTAAGTATAATCACTTATTTTATTTTTTTTTAAATTGGCATATTTTTGTAATAATTTCTTTGTTTTAATATACTGCAACTTGAAAAAACATATTTTAAAACTTATTAAAGAAATTACTTAAATGTGTTTGTTAGTACATCTATATGAGAAAGTAAATTGCCCACATTATTGCATAGTAGAAAAGCTGTCGAGCAAGATACACTTATTTTTAAGTTGTCAAAAAAAAATTTTAACTCAATAACTGAGTTTATTTCTTAAATAATTTATTAACTGTAACTGTAGAAAAATATAATAATTCAAAAAATAACTATATTAATTAACTTTTTTTTTCTTTAACAAATCTGGTATAAAGATGTTTTCTCTTTTAATGATTTTTCAGGGCTATTTATGATGACTGCCACAGTTTTTATTATCTTTTTACTAGCAAAGGTAAAATTTATATGTATGATCGTCTCACGTTTTAAGTCACATGTCAGTATTAAAAACCGTGCGTACAAACAAAATTAGAAAATCAAAAAAAGTGACGCAACTTCAATTTAACACTTTCTAAATTTGATATAATGTAAAAATGTAATGAAAGTAATAAATAAATCGACCCCCCAGATAAAGACTCTGCCCTTTTTTTCGAGCCCGCACGAACATTATGCCCTTTTCCTAAGTCCGGGCGAAAACTATGCCTTTTACCCTAGTCCGAACAAAAACTACACTTTTTTGGGATTTTGGACAAAGAATTTGCCCTTTTCCGGAGTTTGGACGAAAACTATGCCCTTTTGTTCAGTCTGGATGAAAACTACGCCCTTTTAAGATCTTTGAAGAAGACTATGCACTTTGATTGCGTCTGGACAAAGACTATACCCTTTTGTGGAGTCTGGACAAAAACTATGCACTTTTTTCTAGTCCAAAAGAAGCTTATTACATTTTCTCTGAGTCTGAAGTAGAATGTTAACCTTTTCTGGACCCAAGCTAAAGTGAAATTCATTGACGCTCACCGTACATTTGTGTTTTTATTTAGACATATAGTCAAATTTATTTATATGGTGGTTGTTGCCTACAGTTTTTATAACATTTACTTTACGAAATCTTTTAAAAAACCTCATTCTTACTTTTTTCAAGCACTCATTCAAACTCCAAATACTAAAGCCACTAGACCTACTATGAATAAAAATTACGTGTTGTTTTTTTTTTTACGAAGGCATCCATAGATACTTGGACACAAGTATCGTGAAACTTTAATATAAAATGTTAATTCGTTATCAGGAGCTTCGTTTTTGTAAGCTTCTTTCAGCGTACTAGTAGTTGTTAGCCGCCAAAAGCATGAGTCAGAAAATCTGGAGGGGTTGATTGTTTTAGGAAAAGTACAACACAAGAGGGGTCAGTAAATAATATTTCAACGTTTTTTAACTTAGTTTTCATCCTTAAATGGGCATAGTTCTAGCTAAGACTCGGAAAAAATGGCGTAGTTTTCGTCGGGACTAGAAAAAAGGGCATAGTCTTCGTGCAGACGCAAGAAAACGGTATAGTCTTCGCCCGGACTCGAAAAAAAGCTTATTTTTCGTCAGGGACCAAAAAAAAGGCATAGTTTTCGTCTGGACTAGAAAAAAGGGCATAATCTTCGCCTGGAGCGTCGAAATGTACATATCTGAGCAAAACAGTGGTTTTACACACATTACAAACACTATCAAAATTAATTTTTTCTTTTATTGTCGAAAGAGGTAGTGGAGAAATAAGGGGTAATCGGGGGGAAGGTAGTGAGGATATCTCTACCTTAAAAACTGTATGATGTAGGAATATACATAGTGTGCAGTGGCTAAGTTGACTTGGTTACGGGTTGGCACAATGAGACAGCAGTTTGATTCCAGCGACTGCGACTATTCAAGTACTTTATGGTACACAAAAAATGTGGTACACAATAAATATGCAATGGGTAAAAGGGGTAGGGTAGAGGCTGACTAAAATTTGATTATATTAATTTAATAAAAACATAACAGGAATTCAGCCCTACCTTCAATGGGCACAAAAATATGGGTAGGGTTGTAGACAAGCAGTTGTTTGGACAGTCCCTCCTCCATAACGATATAGTATGGGAAAATAATTATGTTTATGTAAGGTTACTGGTGCAGACCTTACATAATTTTAAAATGTACTAGTACCATTTTTAGTTGATAGAAACTGGAGGTATAAAAACGCATAAATACGATTTTGTCCTTGTAATCACCATTAGAATTCCTTTTTTTTTTTTTAATATCCAGATAAACAATACAGAGTCGCGAAATTTTGTTCAATTAGAAGAAGAGGTCAAACAAAAAGCTACGGTAAGCATAGGCAATAAAGGGGTTAATAATTGCTCGAAGATATTATACGAAGATAGCTGATTTGTGCACAGCCCTACAGTTATGATCTATACTCATACATTCCTTTCAAAAAATTTTTAATGTTAGGCTCTTGTTTGCTTTGATTGTATTAGGCTGTCTCTGTGGAATACAATTTTTTCTTGATGTGACAACCAATTTTCTACTTGATTTCCTTTTTTTAAATTCATCACTTTCTTTTCAGTGAATATCTTGAAAATATTAGCTAGAATATAAATCTTTCTGCTACACCTTATTACTCTTTACCATTTCTGATCTACCCTCGATTTCCTCTAAATCAAATAGCTTTTGAGCAGACCCAACTTGTCTTATCCTGTAACTCCGTCTTAGTTCCTTCCACACCTCATCATGCCATTATAGCATAGCACTTATTTTGAATCTTATTAGATTTAACTTCTTTCTCTTCAACCGATTAAAAAAAAAAAAAAAACCAGCAGGCAGTGGGTGCTTTGATACCCAAGTTTAAAGTTATACTTCTGTAAAATTATGTGACGGACAGTACAGTTATAACTGTAAAAGTACCTTCTGTGAATCAATATTATGTACAAAGGTGGCAAAATTATGATTGGAATTATTTTACCTACGCAAATTAATGGTTTTAATTAATACTTTAATATGTAATAAATTAACGATTCTTAATAGTAGATTATGACACATTAAACTATAAGCAATATGTAGGTTGGCTGGCTTAAGACTAAGTAGTTTTGTCGAATCATAGATTTTTTTCCCATATATTATTTAAACGTCAAACGTTGATTAAAAATAGCATTAAAAAAATACCAAAAAAAATTTGATTTTCATCTGTACTTTTTTTAACATGTTTTGTTTTAAAACATTGCAACTTTACCTTATGAAAAAGTCACGTAAAAATGCATTTATATGATATGTAGAAGTCTCAATATTTTTGTCTATTAAACAGATTACTTTTATGTATATCCATTAAATTTTTGAATACATCTACAAGTTGTTTTTTTTAACAACCCTTAAAAGAAAGGGTCAAATATTTACTTAAATGTGTTTGTTAGTACATCTATATGAGAAAGTAAATTGCCCACATTATTGCATAGTAGAAAAGCTGTCGAGCAAGATACACTTATTTTTAAGTTGTCAAAAAAAAATTTTAACTCAATAACTGAGTTTATTTCTTAAATAATTTATTAGTTAATTTTATTTATAACAAAATCAAATATACTAAAAAGTAGTAAATAAAAACATGAAAATTAAATTTTTTTTTCCTAATTGGTTAAAAAGAAACAAAGTTCAACATGTGTGCTGTGGTTGCGTGGCATTGTGTGGTGTGGAGGGGGACGGCATGGCAAAGGCAGAAGGGTGAAGGGAGAGTAATATACAGAATTGACTTCCATTACACTTTTCTTCAAGGTCAGAAATTCAAAATCGTTGATGTGCTCCCAAGTATACAGTGCCTCCAGAAGTATAACTTAAGAAACCACTTCTTTTTTCTTAAGATTGAAACTGGTGATCTGTAAACAAAGCAAGCACTTTGTATGAGCGCTCCTGGTATGAGAAAATCTGTTACTCCTCCTTATAGTGGGATGCGTAACTTATTTAGTTTATATATATATATCTACCGTTAATTTATAAGTTTATTTTCATTATAAATTGTGTTATCTTGTTGACTGAATTTTTTTTAAATAAGTGATTTTTCTTAAGTAAGTAGGAATTATCTTTTTAATACCAGCTTTTTGGAATATAAGGAAACATTTTTCTAATATACATTTATTTGTAAATTTAAAATTAAGTAAGTAATTGTTTGTACAATTTTTATATTTTTTTCAGTTACAAAATTTTCGCCAGCAGTCCAACTTTCCGTTTATTTTTCCTATTAATGGCTTGTTTGAACATGATTCCGTAAAGACGTTTATTAATTTTTTTTGCGTTCTATTTTAGCTTCTATTTTTCATTCATGACTGAAGTGATCTTCTTAGTTAAGGACGTTTACCACGGTAAGAGTGCTCTCACAATACTGTATATTGTAAAAAAACTTGCATAAAGTGTAGTTATAGCTGAGGCTATGGAGTCATTATTTTTATAAAAAAATATGAATTTCTACAGACTCCTTTAACACTTACTTCTTTGTCATCAAACAATAATAACACTTTAACTTAGTTGGTTGGAGCATGACTCACTTTTTACCACCAATTTGAGCCCACTGTAACGGCCAAGTAGCTAAACAAAGCCAACATATACATTTTTTTTTAATGCAACAGAGGGGCATATTGAGTGTGTTTCTATGGATTTGCGTTAAAATGGGTATATAGGCGCATACTTTGTAGAAGTATAGAAAAGGCATACCAAATGTGTGCCTACGACGAGATCAGAAAAAATGATATTAAAATTCTCTTTAACGAACAAAATATTTATAGGGGCTAGCAGCATAATTTTTTTAACATCAAACCCTACAATTGAATGGTGACAACTACATGCACATAATCTGATTTCATGTACATTATTTTTTATTGTCTTCGTATGTAGAGTATTTTTATGATTCTGCAATGTGATATTGAAATAACTGTGTATTAAACGAAGTTTGTAAAAATTACTGAGCTTGACCTATTTCTTATAGTTAACAGTATGGCTACAACCGTCATAAATAAAATTTATTCTTTAACTCGTCATAATCTCTAAAAATTGTAATCCAAACTTTATAGGTTTTTTTATTTGAAACACATCGAAGGAATGTGCTAAATACGTGTCCATGTATTCGCATTGAAATAAGCATATAGGCAAAATCATTATAGACGTGTGGAAGAGGTATGCTGAATGTGCATCTATGACAAGAAAAGTGACAATTTTGAGAATAACTATATAGACATGAGCACACATAGAAAAAGCGAGTGACGACTGTGATGAGTCTATTCACTGCATGAAAATAATATTTTAGAGATTAAGACGTTAATAGAGACTGATTCTTGCACAGGCCAATTCTCAGCTAAAAATTTTTGGTGTCACAAAGGAGTCAGCCAAACTTCATTACGTGTTTCTCAGTTAGACACACTAATAGCAGTGAAAATTGAGGATGTCATTTAGAACCCTCTTTAGTTACAGCCGTCCACATTTTGCGTATTACATTAACCAAACGCTTATTTTTGTCATAAGAACAATGCGGCCACCAAGTAATCAGCGAGAAAGAGCTTCACAATCGCAAATCGTCGCAGTTCCTCTGACACCTCCATTCTCTTGCTTGTGCAACCGTCATGCAGGATAACCTCCCACGTCAACTCTAGCTTTAACGACTCTTGTCCAATGCCCGTGCTTTTCTGGCAACGCAATTATTGTTGGCACTGATAAATTTGCAGAGCTTACTGATGAAATCTGATCAACTACTGATTTATTAAAGCAAGTGGCTCATCAAAATCAACTTCTCGTTCGCGTTCTTGTAGTCCTAACAGAATTTTAGGCAGAAAAGTTAATTTTCTACAAGAGCAGACTTGCAGCAAAGAATAAGTCGTTTGTAATGGTATAATAAGAACTTTAAGTAGACAGCTAAAAAGTGCATTCTTTCATCCAAATGGGAGCAATATCAAAACATATGGTTTTCTAACCTCAAATCTTACCTTAGGACTCTGACGAAGATTTTTGTAGAGATTAATCGTTGCTGACGTTGATCTGCCTATTATCGGTTCAAATTTTCCAGCACATTACCACCTTTTACATTAATGTTGTACAAAACGTTTCGTCAATATTTACACTGGACTTCAAAACCAAGATTTGTTTTAACGCTTTACGCAAAGTAGTGGTAAAGCTGTTCAAGATTATTTGTTTTTTTTTCAGCTCTTACACCTTAGTCTCTTGAAATTAGTTGCCCACCCGGTTAAGGTCCTGAGGAATTAAAAATTGCTCCTAAAGAATCAAATGACATATTGTAAGCTGGTATAACTCAACTGTCTAAAAGCCCTTGGTCATCGCCTTTGCATCTGTCTTCGAAACGAGAATCGATTTGGTGTCCTAGTGAAGATTTTTATGCGTCGAATTACGTCACAACATTCACGTCGTTTTCTACTTCATCGATGGCTGTACAGAGTTTTCAAAAATTGATCTTCTAAACACTGGTCGAACCTTTTGAAAGGTTCATAGATAAAGTCGCACATTGGTTGAACTTTTGTTTTGTTTTGTTTAAAAATGAAGCATGAACTGCACCTTAAAACTATCTTTGAACGACTCACCCAACATGGAATGGTAATAATTTTAAGAAGTGTAATTTTGCAATTTCTGAAGTGAATTCTGTAGGTTACACTATATCTGATTCTGATATCCAAACGTCTGAAAAATTTGTCCAGGCAACTGAGGACTATCCTTTGCTAAAAACAGTTTAAGGTACTTGCTATTCCAAAGGTACGTTAAATTTTTACCATAGATTCATTTCTCATGCCTCTAATTACAAAACTTCACTGCATGATACAAGTGGTAAACCAATTTTAAAAAGTTCTGAACCAACCATTTAGACATCTGAATGAAAAATAGATTTTAAAACCTGTAAGAACTGATACAATAAATATAAGAGAAATTGAAAATGTTGTTGGTGATAGTCTTTCGCGAATTAAAGCTTTTTCTGCATCACTTGATTACAAGCTGTTGGTTAAATCTCAAAAAGAAAACACAGAACTCAAAAAGTAACCAATTATAACTATTTGTTGCACATCGAACAATTTTCTGGATCTTTGCTAACTGTGTTCTCTCATACGTAAATAAGACAACTTCAGCCCTCGTTCACCCATTTTGTTTGGCCGTCTATAAATAAAGATTGCAGTAATTGGGCTCATATAGGCAATGCGTGTCAGTGATGAAAAATTTTTCATTATGTTCATGCTCCTCTTGGATCGACATTTCTTTTCTATACAAAAGAAACGCAATTATAATTTTCTTTCAATAAACGCAGGGCTTCTGTCTTAAGATCTTCTAAGAAACGCCTAAATAAACACAAAAGTACAAAAAAACATGAACTTGTTGTTGCTTCACACATAAAAAAATTTTAATGTAATATTCTCAAACCAAAATCCTGGACCATAAACCAAACAAACAAAAAAGATATCAAAATATTTAAGAATTTTACACATACGGTCTACTAAGCACACAAGAAATAAGAAAGAGGATACCTTATTTCTCAATAACACATGTAAAGATTTTATGAGTAATTCATTTTAACTGTACTTTGTAGATATGTACACACATTATTTACATTCGCAAGAAGCGTACATTTATTGTTTGTATTCATTTACGGAAACATATACATGTTCAACACTTAAGTTACTTCTTTAAGGTGACCAACAGTCAGTAACCATCGTCATAAGGATATAGACGTAAGTAATGATTTAATTTGTAAAAATTATTCTTATTACAAGTTACATTGGACTGATTACATATAATCATTTATTAAATTAATGTTAATATTTGAAAATAGTGGCCCTACAATGTAATTTACAAAAATTGTTGTATTATTTTTTTGTTTTTGTTAATAAAGTGAGCTTGATGAGGTTGGCGTTAAGACCAACAAAACGTAGTTCAAGCCAACACCTGGCTTTTTAGAGATTTTCATTTTTACTCTTAAGTTAGTTCTTACTGATGGTGTGCTAATGCACTGACTCTCAAGTAATCATGTTAACTACTGAGAGTAGAACGACATGCTTAAAAAACAACAATATGGCCAGTTCTTTAGACAGAAGAGACTTTTTAAACTACTATTATATTATTTAAATACAAAATAACATCTAGTACCCTACTTACATGAAAATAAAGAAGCTGTTTTTATACTACAGATCATTAGGGAAATTTAATCATTCTTTTTCTTTTGACAAAAAACAGTTTTACTTTCAACAATAATTTTTCGTGTTAGCAAAAAACTTTTCTTTAGAGTAAAAATTAAAAAAAAGCCTTATGAAACTAATTGGCTAAAAATAGCCTTTTTACTTGTCTAAAAAACATAGCCTCTTTAGACTGATGAAGTATTAATTCATAACATAAAAGCTAATCACCAAACAAAAGGAGAATATTATTGTCTAATAGTTAAACTGATAAAATATATATTAATAACACAAGGGCCAATTACTAGATAACGCAGGCCACCTGCTGGCTACCCTACTTATGAATAAGGTATTAAGTTAAAATTCCCCCACATCACTAGGTTACATAAAACACGTACTGGCTAATAGTTGGACTGGCACATCAATGCTAAAAACTAACTAAAGTAGACAATGAGCTTTATATGTAATTGTAACATTTCCCGCAGATACGGACAAATCATACAAAAATTCAAAACGCAATTTATTCGTTAAACGTACACAAGATACTATATGTACGTATACGCAAGCTTGTATGGCAAGTAAAGCTTGTACGTCACTTGTATGGATAGACTATTTGCACGCTAGTTGTCCATTTCTAACAACGTAAACAATTTTGTAAGCAACTAAAATTGTAATTAACAAATAGTTTTATTATGTTCAAAACTAGTAGTAAAATTGTCAAAAGGATTGATTATATAATTTATAAACTCAATAGTTACATTTGAGCTTTTATTTGTAATTTTTTTTATTGACAATTAGAGCTTGCATTATTGATAATCCAAAATCTCAATCACACCTGTTAGAAAAATGCGATAGGTGCTATTAAATTATTATTTATTTATATATTAAATTATAATATGCACCATCATTAAAAGATACATCATCTACTAAAACTACTTTTTGCTATTAACGCAGTTTTGTAGTGTCATTGATCATTGGTTAACCTAATTTAACCATGAACCTCTTTCACGTGCTCTGACACTATAAAAACTTACTATCAAGAGGAAAAATCGCTCTTCATACGCCTTTCACCAGTTTTTTAAAATTATTCTTGACTTTTGACTTTCTCATTCCACCAGTACTATTATGCACGTAAGGGTAAACGTATTAGCTAAGATAACTACACATTTTTTTAGTTTTATAGACCACTGACAAATACTGGATGAAGCAGGAGTAACTCTGAAGCAGCAGTAACAACCATTAATGAGAGACGTAAATTAGTCGTCAGTAACATAATTAATACTAAACCTTATTGAAGTGACAAAAATTGATTGTGTTTCAAAGATTAAACTATTTTCGTTGTGTATGGAGAGATAAATAACTCAATTTATAATTAATAGTTGTATATAAATAAATAAAAAAAAGAAATGCCCAGAAAAAGTGACTGACAAAGATTGTCAGTCAATAGTTCGACAGGTGACGAGTAAGTCAATACACTTACGAGTTCTCGCGTGCACGGAAGATTGTTGTTACCAGAAAAACAGGTACTATATGTTAGTACAAGTATTTTCGATACTGTGTACAAGAAAAATGTGTACTGGTACAGGTATATTTGGTACGGTAGTATACTTTAAAGTACCTTAGTGAGTATAGATAAGCCTTATACTTAGTACGTCAAAATCCGATACGTGGTACGGGTTTTTCCTGTACCAGTACAGAAAGTTAGTCAGCCAGTGGGAGCATATAGAATGTCAGTATATATATACGTAGCTGTAAAAGCTTAAGAGGTTAGAATTTCAGTATATCCACCACAACACAATATAAAGTTCAATACATTGATACGAATCTAACAAGATGTAATGATAAGTGCAGTAGGCACTTGTAGTCACTTTCCTGTTGCGTATAATAATTGGTTTTCACTCGCAAAGAACAATTTACATATTGAGCCAAAATAACAATGACAATCCCATACATGTATGCAAGTATTCACATGTTTGCAAGTATTCACATGTATGCAAGTATTCACATATATATATATATATGTATATATATACATATCTCCACTGTATATTATAAGCGCACGTACTATGCGCGGTAGACGGTACAGTAGAAAGCCATGCGCAGTATACAAATTTAATAGACTATCCATGGTACAGAAAAATCCTGTACCGGTTGCAGAAATCCCAAGACCTGTACGTTATTTTTCTATGCTCATCACTTTTGGTATAGCTTATTCTGGTAACAACAATCTTCCGTGTGCCTGCGCCTGATGAGGCTGACACATATGTAGCGAAATGTTGCGCATTAATAAAACAAAGTAAGAGAAAGAATTTAAATACACTCTAGTTGTGTTTATTTATTTCTCACATCTCGCCCCCAACTGATCACTGATCACCTTGAATTTTCAATTTTTTTGAAGGGCACTGATAAAATTGAAATAAACCAAAAAAAATTCAGCTGCAATGAACTATTGACTAACAATAGAAACTCTTTTCCACATACTTACGATAAAAATGACGTCATGATGACTCAAAAGAAATTCAGCAAGTATGGTCAAAAAATACAGCATCCTACGCCTAGCTGTGTACCTACTTCAACATGGATCGAGTACCCCTCCACCAAGCCACACATCACCACCATCCTAAAATAATTTACCTAGACAGTATGATTACCATCTTAATTTCCACAAACTTGTTGAATAAAGTACAAACGCAGATGCTTTCTTACAAATCTAGTAGAATCAATTAAAAAATCAAGTGACAAACACAATTTTTTAGACGATAAAATATTAATAATAGCTCGTCTGTTACCTACAAAACCAAAACAAGCTAAGACTTCATTAGCTCGCCAATATACATCAGAAAGTATTTAATCTCATTTCGATACAATCAAAAGTATACAATTAGCATCTAAAGTAAGAAAAATTAAACTAAGAGATTCACTTATAAAAGAACCTTCTGGTATGAAAGGCAGATTAGGTTAATTGAATGTATCTACGATAGCAGTCACATAAAAAGTAGGACGATAAAAAGGAGCACCAACATCTCAAATAAAAGATAGAATGCCCTTACGATGAACTGTACAGAAGAACTTCATCACGAATTGAACAAAATCGTAGTAAAGATAGAGACGACAGCTAATTTGATTAAAATATTACTATGCAAAGAAAATTTCTTATCTTAATATTCCACTGCAAGAATGTCATACAGTAACATCAAAATTCATACAGCAAAATAAAACTAAATTCGTAGCAAAAAGGTAAAAAGAAAAATAAGCCCTGTTAAAAAGCCATCTAACGTAACTTGAAAAGCAAGTAAAAAAGTGAGCTAAATAAAATTAATTACTTAGATGCATAATTAAAGTTAGGAGACGTCAGTACTAAAAAAATTCATAAGCACTGCATATCTTAACTAGTCGAGAACTAAAACTTTAATGACGAAATAAAACCTAGCATCTAAAATGCATGATTTAAAAATTTTGCAAATGCTATCGTAGTGAAAAAAAATAGCCTTGTACGTATTATTAAAAAAGGTTAACTCAATTATAACCTTTCTAAAGGTGTAACGGCATCAACTTTACAGGAAGAACTGCTTTATCTTACTTTTACGGTGAGATTTGTTTTTTTGCATTCTTATCTAGGCATAAAAGACAGAATAGAAAAATAATTAAAATACCATACTAGCTTATTTGGAGGCCATAAAGAAATAGTAAGAACTTAAAGACAAAAACAATCATCGAAGATAATGCGTAGTCACATTGTTTAACATGTACAAAAACGTTAACCTTTCCAAGAACTAAAATAAGTCCACACAAAAACCAGAGAACCTATGGTGGTAACAGACATACCATCAAAAATATTTAACAATGTTGCTATAAATACAGTAGGCCCTCTTTCTTGAACAATAGCTGGAAAGAAGCACATTTTACAATGCAGTGCTTACTTAAAAAATTATTGTTTTCTGTATATAATATACAGGAAATAACTATTGCCAATATTATGTCAAGATATTTTATTGCAACTTTGGACATTCCTAGAATTATTCGCAGCGACAACTCAAAAAGTCTTATTCATCGAGTATTAACAAAAGTACCGAAAGTTTTCGGATTCTGTTCAACTCTTACTAGTGCAAATAAACCCATAATCAAATGGTTCATTAGAGAGAAGTCATGGTAAGTTGAACGATTTCTTCCAAACTAACGCTAAAAACTTAATTATTGGCATAAAATCGTTCATTTTACAATAAATAAGTATAACACTTTAGTTTATTTAGCAACAGGCTTTACACTTTTAGAACTTATCTTTGGCAGACAGGCACATTTTTTAAATCTACTTTTATTTTTATTAGACGTAAAAAACAAAAGTGTAATGAACAAACATATTGGCAAAATAAAATGATGCTAACTTTAAAAAATTAAAAATAAAATTAGAAAAAATAAAATTTTTTTTGTCAGTTGCAATGAATCTAATCAATATGTTGACTAAAAAAAGTGCCGTTTTGCTTCTGCTGATGCTTAAAGCAAGCATCTTAGAAATTAAGGAAGACATACTTGTAATACCTTACGACAACATACTTTTAGTGAATAATCTAGGTTTATATTATGAGCACACTAACGAAGTCAGACCCATTCATACCGAATTAGACGTTACGAATACTATGGATTTTTGTTATATTGAAGATTAAACTAAATTATAACATGAAAAACTAGATGCTGTGTTCATACAATGTATTTGAAAACTAAAAATGAAAAAATTAATTACCTACATGTACGTTTAACAATGTGCTTTGGGAACAAAATTAATGTACAAAAATTTAAAATTTATTTTCTGCACCTCAAATTAAAGTACATAGTAAAAAAACAAATTTTAACAGCATAGTATAAGTTATTACCAGTCGTTTTATAATAAGACCAGTGTCACTAGAATTTTTTGGGTAAATTAAAAAAAATTTATACGTGTCTTTGGATGCAGATAATTGAGATAAAGTAAATGGAGATATACATTATTGTTACAGTTTTACACGACCTATATTATATTTCTAGGCAAAACAGACTTATATTTCACGCTCACGTCACAAAAAAATACTTACAGAATCAGAAAACAACAAAAGACACAGTCAAAAGTTATAAGAAAATTGGGAAGTTTAACTTAAGAAGTATACTGCTTGGATAACGATAATAGAAGAACTGGATATGAAATAGAAGTATGTCAGTGCCTGTAAGTAGAATACCTGCATTTTGGAGACTGGCAGACTCACTTCCATTACAGCCCACTAGAGTAAAAAAAAGGCCTGATCACATGACCACAAATAACCTCTTTCGGTCACGTGATCGGATTTTTCCCTCACTTTAGTAGGCCGTTATAAAAGTGAGTCAGCCAGTTTGTAGACTGCGGGTATCCTATGAACAGCTACCCTTAGAGTAGAATTTTTCGAAAAATTCCTATTTTTTATACTAAATTATTACAGAACACATCTTAATGCAGTAGAAAGCAGGTCGCAAAAACACCTACATCTATTAATAATACAAAACGAGCAACTATTAAAAATTAATTCATACAAAAAATAGAATACACTACCTTAGGACAAATTAGAAAAACAATTCAGTAATTATGCCATGCACTTAATCCCAGTACAAAGAGATTTACGTTTGCATTTAAAAAAATATTTTAGCATTGAGCTTCGACATCGTAACCTAATCGTAAGCAGTACTTTTTAAAACTACTCTCTTACTAACTAAATTCTCAATTCTAACAAGCTTGTCAACAGACGTGCCTAATACTCGTCAGATAGAACCATATAAATAAACAGAAGTTCATTGGATAAGGCTCAAAACCACCAAACAATGGTCATACGTCATCCTCCATACAAGTGTACTACATCAGTACAAGATTTGTGTGGTAATAACATTTTAATAACATAATCAACTGAAATACATTTACAACGTATGGGAATAATATGAATGACCAGTTATGGTGTTCCTCACGCATCTGGCTATACCCTGTATAAAGAATCAACACTGAAATTAACAGAAACTTACAACTTCAAGTCCGAGCTTCCCTACAGCTCAGCAAATTTATGGAGCCTTTCTAATATCAAAACAATAATAATGTGAAACTATAATTTTAGTTTTGGGCTACAAAAAAAAACAGACTAAATAAAGAGGCATAATCAAATGATGCAATAAAGTCAACTAGAATGCAGGATAACTTTAAAGATAGTGCATTAAAAAAAACGAGCGAATAGAAATACAGCAATTATTTGAGGAATCCTAAGAGTGAATTTAGTTACAACGATAAACATTGCCTCAATTTTAATAACATGTATTTAAAAATAACGAAAAATCATTAATTTTACTGCAATTCTTATATAAAGCCTAATCCAGTTGATCAACTTATCCTCAGACTTTTATGACACCACAAAATGCACCAAAAAAAGTACAAAAATTGTAAAAAAATCCAGCAGTGATTATTTTTGGTGGAATAACATATATCCACTTACCAGTATAAGGTCACTATAAGTTAATCAAACATCTGACTAAAAACCGTAAGGAAGTGATATTCACAGCGTAAAAAACACCCTTGTTTGAAATTTCTCATTAATTTTTGTGTTTACATCGAATTTTATGAGACAACGACGGACAGTGCTTTGCCGACAAGCTTATAGCAAGTGTATCAAGATGTAATGCTGTGCGAAGACACTTTTTACAAAAATTAATAACTTACTGTTACCAAGTTCACATTTTAATGAATAGTCTCACACTAATAGTTTATGTTACGAATGTTCTACCATTAACAAGCAACACTCCTTAATTGTTTACCAAAAAAAAAAGAAAAAAAAAGGAATAATATCTCCTTACATAACGTTGTAATTTCCTAGAATATAAAATGTCAAATATAAAATTAACTTCTTATACAATGACTCAAACATAGATCATCCAGATAAACATAATCGTGCCACCTAAGCAGCCTGATTAAAGCTCCGAATAGGATTAAAAAATTCTTTTTTTATAAGACAGCTAGAGCCTGACAAAAAATAACCGGTAGACGACCCTAGCTCAATGTTAGGCCCTGTCACTATTATAGTGACTTTATTCAAAGAGCATGTCTTGGCTCTAGTGTCGGTATACATATAAAGATATATAACTTTCAAGAAGCAACGTATGCATGCAGATATACCTGCATATTGATATATACGCACATGCTCTCAGTAATATTTTTTAGCTTATTCTTATTTATAAGTTATTTTATCCAAACATTAAACAAATTCCAAGTGAGGACGTTCAAGAATAAAAATAAAAATGATGAGAGTGCTAAAACTGTGAAAAAAGAAATTGAGCTTGGTAGAGGACAATACTACTAATTCAAGTAAAACAGATAGTCCAACACTGAACCAATTATTTAGTGGATTATGAACCATTTAATAATCAAGAAAGTATTTTTAAGTTCTTAGCTAGTAATAATAATTTAACAATAAAGAAACTTCGAAAATGCAGTCATATTGTTTTCTTGTCTGCTCCTAAAAATTAACTTTGTATGTCACTTGAAAGTGTTCATTAGGCAGCGATAAATCGTAAATACGATTTGTTCTTATCATACGCTCAAATTTTTTATCGTTATTTTCGATCCTAAAGCGTTATGTACATGTACTCACCATGACTTCTACTGTAGTCCTGTACAGTAGTTGAGTGTTAATATATGTAGTTCTTGTTGGGAGGGTTATCATTACGAATCCAAATGTGTTTTTCTTTATATTATTATACTTATATTATTAAGCATTAATTTTTAATTTAGGCTAATAAGACCTTTTATTTTTCAAACACATACACATACATGTGATGATTATAAACTTTATTTTTCATCTTTTTTATCCTTTCGTCTTTGAAATATCAAAGTTCAAACTTTTCCGATAAATATTTATAACTAATGTAGCCACAAACATGAATAAATCATGAAATGATAGAACAAAAATTACAAATTGAATATATCATTACCCCCACATCCAATCTCTCGTGACACTCATCAATATTCATTTCAGGAAAGCACTTTGTATGCCTTAAAATTAAAAAAATTTGCTCTTTAGACTGGTTAAATACTTTGATATACAGCCTTTAAAAATACCTCGTGACATTAGTATCAGAAACTTTGAAAAAAAATGGAAATAACAAATAACAATTTTTTTAAGCAATAAATTGATCGTAATTACATGTTACAATTGGATCTAGACCAATCATACTATGAGAGAAAAAACAATTTATTCGTCAAATTTATACAAGATGTAATGTGTATACACTTAAGTTCATATGAAAACTAAAGTTTATATAACGTCACTTGTATGTGTGTGTATACGTATGAGCTTCAAAGCGCATGTTTCATGATATGCTAACACATTATGTGGCCAGCCTTATTGTAAGAATACATGTAGGTATTGAAATTATACGTTACATAAATGTATGTATGCGGAAATTGTGTTGTATTGTAAATAGACTATTTAATCGCTGGTTGTTTATTTCTCATAATGTATACCACTTTTTAAATTTTGATAAATTAATTTTTTTATTATATTCAAAACTGACTGTATAATTTCCAATATAATTAATTGCGAAAGTTGTAAGCTTCTAAGACGCACTTAAACTTGTATTTAGTATTTTACTTATTGAAATTTGAGCTTGCAATATCAACGATTAAGAATCTCAATGGGACCTGCGAAAAAATGAGATTGGTACTGTTGCATTAATCTTACCTTGGATATGAAGTTGAGACATGAACCATCATCATGCAAGCCCACTGTTTTAGCGCCAACGCAGTTTTGTCAGAGAATCCCTCATTGATTCATTTTTTTCAATCAAAGTTCTCTTTCACTTGTTCTAAAGCTATAAAAACGTACTATTGGGAGAAAGAATCGCTCTATATACGTCTGTCACCAGTCGTCTAAATTATGAGTCAACTCTCGACTCTCGCGTTCTACGAGCACTACTGTGCACGTAAGGCCGAACGTGTTGGCTTATGCAACTCGGGTTATGCAACAACAAGGAAGTGACTTTTAATATACAGTAATATTCATATAATGTGTGTAGGTTCTATCACAGATATGTATTGAAATGGTTTAAAAGAGGGAAAATCATGCATAACACATATTCAGATAATCTGGGTTATTGCTCTTAAGTCATTGCACAGCCTTTTTTAGATGCAAGCAGCTACTTTACTGCTTTTAGTTTGTCCAAAAAATCCGTAATTGCCACCTAGCGAGTGGTAGGTGGTACTATTAAGCTTGAAGTTTTAAATAAGAAGTGCGTGAGACGCTTGAAAACAAATATATGTGAAACAATCGATATTAATTAATATTAACTATTTTAAATATTAATAATGAGGAAAATAAAACTACGGATAGTAACATATAGAAATACCAATTGCCATATGATGTTATAACCAGACTTGTTTAGAGTATAGCCTTGACCTTTTTTATTTTAGCGTCGTTCGTGAAACTCCTAGAATTCAGCTCGTAAACTTTTTTTTTTTTTTTTTTTTTTTCAATGTATAAAAAGTCTTTCTGTAAGTCATATAGATGAAATTTAATTATGTATATTTTTTTTAACAATAAGTTATAGCAATTTATTATTTTTAGCCCATTTATTTAGATAACCTCAATAAGATTAAGTAATAATCACACAGGCCCACAAAAAAAAAATGTCCGTTCTTTTGACCACATCAACTTTTTTCCGTGTAGTTTTTGACGTTCAATCCAAATCTGCAATAAAAACGTAGCCATTCCAAGCAATTTTTGGATTGATTGCACACAAATGAAGAAAAACGGAAATTAGATAGTGTGAAGAAGGATAGGATTAATTTGACGCAGAAAAACTGAAATGAAGATGTAGTAAAGGAAGATACAATAAGTTTGACTTGAGAATTCAATTCTACGGATAAAAATACATAAAAAAACCATGGTGCGAATAATTTTTTCACGGGAATTTAAGCTCTCCATGTGGCTGTTGCAAGGCTAACAGACGAAAAATAAGAGAAGTTCATTCTCGAATCGATTAAACATGATTGCAATTTAATTCTCTAACTTAGAAATACTTCATAGTATTGGGAATACTACCTTGGGAATATTCAAGGCTACTAATAGTGAGTTCAAGGTCAGATTTCTAAAATAGGGCTCTCACGTTTTGTTTGTAGGCAGAGATAAAGATCAGTTAATTGAAGTTTCTGAAAATCATGTAGTAAAATGAAGTTTTTGCTTTAAAAATATAATATTTTCAATTAAATTCTGCTTTTGCACAAGTTTTTTCTTTAACTGACTGATGTACAGGGATTCTTTTACGTTTCTTAACCTTTCTTGTGGTCACTTCTCTGTTTATCATCCAGCAGTAATCTGCCAACATATTCAGACCCAATTGACCTTCAGACAATCTGCGTTCAAATTCTTAAATCTTGGTAAAACCTTAACCGTGCTCGTCACTAAAATCACCGTTATTTTCTGGAAATTATTCAACTTACCAATCAAGAAAATGAGGCTTTAAATTACGAGACCACCTAATTTTTTAAAATAACATACCGTTGTTCTTACCATATCTATGTAGTGAACATCCTTTAAATATTTCCGAGAGTTTTCTTCTCTTTAACGGTACACAATTATCTTGATAACCTTCGTGAGCATATTTCTTCTCTTAAACTCTAAAGCCATAAATTCCGATTGTTCTTGAGAAAGACCGCCCTTTCTAAATAGATAATTAAGATTTTTTTGATCGAATTTGAAAATTGCTTGCTCGTCACTACCGAAGGGATACTCATTATCGCTGTGTTCTTCTCTCTCGTCAGATTCGCTTAAAAACATCTCATCTGACAAGCTATTTATCGCGTCGTTCATCAGCTCGTTCATTTAGTTTTTAAAATGGTCCTCCACATGCAGAGAGCTTAACCCCACAAAAATTGGTATGCTCACGTTGCCAAAAAACGCCACTTAGGCGTGGATGAGTATGAAGACCGAAAACGCATAAGTAGTGTCTTTTTGGCAACGTGAGCGTAGCAATTTGTGTTCTAAACAACTAAGTTAAGCAAAATAACCTTAAAAAGGTAGATACAATATAGTAGAAAATCATGGCATGCTTACTTTTGCACACAACATAAGACGACAAAAAAATATATATTGCAAGCAACAAAAGCAGATGGTCTTCATAACCACAGAAAACGACATTTCGTACTATTTTTTGATTCACAGAACTCTACATTTTAAAACTCTCATTTTGTTGGCGAATTTATATATCTGTATATTGTACTAACTATGACCTCTTCCCTTAGTATCAATGAAATGAAAAGAACTTTTTAAGTGTTAAAAATAATCGGGTGTGACGAGCAAATAAATCAGCTGATGATGCTCATAATGATGACAACAATAATAAAGGTGATGATGATAATGATGATATTAAAAAAAATGATGATAATAATGATAATGATAATAATGATGATAATAATGATGATGATAATAATGATAATGATGATAATGACGATGGTGATGATGATGATGGTAAAGTTAATGATAAGAATGATAATAATAATGATGAGAATGACGATGACAATGACAATGACAATGACAATAATGATAATAATGACGATAATGATGATAAAGATAATGTTGACGATAAAAATAATGAAGAAAAAAATAATAATAATAATAATAATAACANGATGATAAGAATAAGGATAATAATACTGATGTCAAACACGTAAATAACAATATCAATGTCAATAACGATGATGGTAATGTCAATGATAATGATTCTGTTTATAATAATAATTACGATAATGATAACGATGATTATAATAATGATGATAATGATGATAATAATGATGATATTTATCATGATAATGATGATGATGATGATGATGATGATGATGATGATGATGATGATGATGATGATGATGATGATGATGATGATGATAATGATGATGACGATGATGATAATAATGATGATGATGATAAGAATGACAATGATGGTAATGATTATAAAATTAAATATGATAATATTGATGACAATGATGATAAAAGTTATGTTGATATTAATAATGATAATTCTATTAATAATAATTGATAATTATGATGATAATGATAATGATAATAATGATGATAATAATGATGATGATAATTATAATGACAATAATGATGATGATGACGATGATGACGATAATAATGACAAGAATGGTAATAATAGTAATAATATGAATAATTATAGTGATCAGAATAAGAATAATGACGATAATGATACTTATGATGTTGATTATAATGATGATGATGATGATAATATTGATGACAATTATAATAATGATAATGACGATAATAATAATAATGACGATAATAATGATACTAATGATGACGATGGTGCTGATGATAACAATTATTACGATGACGCTGATATTAACTATGACAATGACAATGGCGATGAAAATGACAATATCGATGACGATGACGATGACGATGACGAAAACCATAACGATAACAATGACAATGACGATGACTATGACAATCACGATGAAACTGACGATGACGTTGTTGATAATGACAATGATGTTGATGATGATAATGTTGATAATAATCATTATATTAAACATAGTAACGATAATAATGATGAGAATAATTATAATGATAAAAATAATGATAATGATGATGATGACGATGACAACTATAATAGCAATGATAATGACAATGATGATGACAATAATGACAATAAAAATGGTAATGATAATGACGTTAAAAATAACAAGAATGTAAATGATGATGATGATAACAAGAAAAATGACCGTACTTATTATTATAATAATGTTTATAATAATAATTATAATAATGACGCTGACAGTGACAATGACAGTAACGAACAACGACGATGACCACAAGATTGATTATGATAATGATGATAATTATGATGATAAAAATGATGATGATGCTGATATTGATAACGATAACGATAACAATTTTGATCATGATAACGATGACAATGACAAATACACTTACTTTGAGAATTACAATGACGATGACAATGAAAGTTATGACAACCAGGGCCATAACAATGACGATATTAATAACGATGATAGTAATAATATTAATAATAATAACGATTAAGATAACAATAATAATGACGACAAAAATAAAAGTGATAATTATAACGATAATAGTTATAACGACGACAATGTATAAAATAATAATAATAATAATAATAATAGTAATTAGAATAGCAATAATTATAAATTATGTATATTTTTTTTAACAATAAGTTATAGCAATTTATTATTTTTAGCCCATTTATTTAGATAACCTCAATAAGATTAAGTAATAATCACACAGGCCCACAAAAAAAAAATGTCCGTTCTTTTGACCACATCAACTTTTTTCCGTGTAGTTTTTGACGTTCAATCCAAATCTGCAATAAAAACGTAGCCATTCCAAGCAATTTTTGGATTGATTGCACACAAATGAAGAAAAACGGAAATTAGATAGTGTGAAGAAGGATAGGATTAATTTGACGCAGAAAAACTGAAATGAAGATGTAGTAAAGGAAGATACAATAAGTTTGACTTGAGAATTCAATTCTACGGATAAAAATACATAAAAAAACCATGGTGCGAATAATTTTTTCACGGGAATTTAAGCTCTCCATGTGGCTGTTGCAAGGCTAACAGACGAAAAATAAGAGAAGTTCATTCTCGAATCGATTAAACATGATTGCAATTTAATTCTCTAACTTAGAAATACTTCATAGTATTGGGAATACTACCTTGGGAATATTCAAGGCTACTAATAGTGAGTTCAAGGTCAGATTTCTAAAATAGGGCTCTCACGTTTTGTTTGTAGGCAGAGATAAAGATCAGTTAATTGAAGTTTCTGAAAATCATGTAGTAAAATGAAGTTTTTGCTTTAAAAATATAATATTTTCAATTAAATTCTGCTTTTGCACAAGTTTTTTCTTTAACTGACTGATGTACAGGGATTCTTTTACGTTTCTTAACCTTTCTTGTGGTCACTTCTCTGTTTATCATCCAGCAGTAATCTGCCAACATATTCAGACCCAATTGACCTTCAGACAATCTGCGTTCAAATTCTTAAATCTTGGTAAAACCTTAACCGTGCTCGTCACTAAAATCACCGTTATTTTCTGGAAATTATTCAACTTACCAATCAAGAAAATGAGGCTTTAAATTACGAGACCACCTAATTTTTTAAAATAACATACCGTTGTTCTTACCATATCTATGTAGTGAACATCCTTTAAATATTTCCGAGAGTTTTCTTCTCTTTAACGGTACACAATTATCTTGATAACCTTCGTGAGCATATTTCTTCTCTTAAACTCTAAAGCCATAAATTCCGATTGTTCTTGAGAAAGACCGCCCTTTCTAAATAGATAATTAAGATTTTTTTGATCGAATTTGAAAATTGCTTGCTCGTCACTACCGAAGGGATACTCATTATCGCTGTGTTCTTCTCTCTCGTCAGATTCGCTTAAAAACATCTCATCTGACAAGCTATTTATCGCGTCGTTCATCAGCTCGTTCATTTAGTTTTTAAAATGGTCCTCCACATGCAGAGAGCTTAACCCCACAAAAATTGGTATGCTCACGTTGCCAAAAAACGCCACTTAGGCGTGGATGAGTATGAAGACCGAAAACGCATAAGTAGTGTCTTTTTGGCAACGTGAGCGTAGCAATTTGTGTTCTAAACAACTAAGTTAAGCAAAATAACCTTAAAAAGGTAGATACAATATAGTAGAAAATCATGGCATGCTTACTTTTGCACACAACATAAGACGACAAAAAAATATATATTGCAAGCAACAAAAGCAGATGGTCTTCATAACCACAGAAAACGACATTTCGTACTATTTTTTGATTCACAGAACTCTACATTTTAAAACTCTCATTTTGTTGGCGAATTTATATATCTGTATATTGTACTAACTATGACCTCTTCCCTTAGTATCAATGAAATGAAAAGAACTTTTTAAGTGTTAAAAATAATCGGGTGTGACGAGCAAATAAATCAGCTGATGATGCTCATAATGATGACAACAATAATAAAGGTGATGATGATAATGATGATATTAAAAAAAATGATGATAATAATGATAATGATAATAATGATGATAATAATGATGATGATAATAATGATAATGATGATAATGACGATGGTGATGATGATGATGGTAAAGTTAATGATAAGAATGATAATAATAATGATGAGAATGACGATGACAATGACAATGACAATGACAATAATGATAATAATGACGATAATGATGATAAAGATAATGTTGACGATAAAAATAATGAAGAAAAAAATAATAATAATAATAATAATAACAACGACAATAATAAGGATGTTAACAATTACAAAAATAATAATAATAATGATAACAATAATGATAGTCATAATTATTATGATGATGATAATAATGATAATAATAATAATTAAAATGATGATGATAATAATGATGATAATAAAGATAATGATAATAATAATAATTATTAT
>NW_019379600.1:405630-416964 GCF_000648655.2 Copidosoma floridanum
AACAGAAATTTTATGACGAATACATTGTAGGCCCACCCGAAAGGTCAAATATACCTAAGTACGAAAAATTTGGAGACATAAAAGCTGATTTTCATTTTCGAGATGAGTTTGATAAATTGATCTTATCAGAAAGAGGTGAAAATCTTATGAAGGGCACTGATAATAAAACTGATAAAAGTGGGATATACAGTGAAAATAATGAATTAGTCGACCAACCCCATGCCATTGAACAGAATAAAAATACTCCTAGTGTAGAACATTGCCCTAATAAGGAACAAAAAAACACCAGTAAAGCAACTAAATATACGATTAAGGCTCGAACACGTCAAATAGTAAGAATTAATTTAATTAATACTAATTTAACTGAAGGATACTTACCACGAATAGATGTAGGGTGTGATAACATGTATTTAGGAAAAGAAATAGTAAGAATGAGAACAGTCAATGTAAGATTATGGCAATAAATACTAATAAGGATAATATTACGACTGAAATAGACCCAAGAGAAGTCCTACCTTTTGAATACATTGCACCTGAATTTGATCCCGATACTAGCAGCAAAAATGAGAGACAAATCGTAAAAAATTAACGAGATAAAATAAACGACCTAAAAGGACTTGTGCGTACCGGTCATTTAAACTTGGAACAACTAGACCAAATATATCAATTGATTTATGAATTCTCAGAAATCTTCTTGTTACCAGGAGACACTTCACCTTGTACTAACCTCGTCGCACACGAAATCCCGACGGAAAATAACATCCCTATCAACACTAAACAATATCGTCACCCACCAGTACATAGAAAAGTTTTAAAGGAACACGTAGCAAAAAAACTTAACTATGGAATAATCGAGTCTTCGTCATCACCGTATAACTTACCTCTTTGGATTGTCCCTAAAAAATCTGATAGCCATGGAAACCCAAGATGGAGGGGAGTAATTGATTTCCGAGAACTTAATAAAAAGACCATTGGTGATGCACATCCATTGCCTAATATCGCAGATATTATGGACCAGTTGTAAGGAGCCGTATATTTTTCAGTTTTCGAGTTGGCAAGTGGATTCCAACAAATTCCCATGGATAAACATGATAAGTATAAAACAGCATTTATGACACCCCATGGACATAACCAATATAGACGAATGCCCGAAGGCCTTTAAAAAGCACCTGCCACGTTCCAACGACTAATGGATCTCATATTGAGAGGCTTATTAAATGTTGAAATGCTTTTTGATTGGTTAAGATCAGCGAATATGGTACTCCAACCAGATAAAGTTGAGCTTTTGCGAAAAAAAGTGATATTTCTTGGGAACATAGTGTGTCAACGAGGGATTTAACTAGACTCTAAAAATATACAAGCCGTTAGAGAATTTCTACAACTAAGAACTATGAAAAATATAAGACAATTTTTAGGACTAGCAGGATACACTCAAGAAAATATAAACGCATAGGCAGAGGATTACTCATATACATACAAATATTTAAAAAAATGATTAATACGGTATTTAAACCATGACCGTCAAGCCCATTCTTGCTTAAAGAGGAAAAAGTGTGAAGTTAAGTCAAATACTCTCGTACAGAAAGAGCCTTTCAATATTACACCGCGCACTAGCTGATGCTCGCGTAGCAATTTATATATGTAGCTACACATGACACACTAGAAATCCCTGCGCCGTATACTTCCTTACTTAAAGCAGATGATATCATATAAGCATGCTCGATTACACTCTCTCACTTTAGTTTTTGGGCATACACATAGTACACTTATCGTATACCTATAAAAATTAAAGCAAACTTTTTGCACTTGCATGCGTTAAGCAAACGCTCACATTAAAGACATACACATCTACACACAAATAAATACACATACATATATATATAAATACATACAATTATCTCCTTATTACTTATGTCTTCTGCGATAAATGTCAAGGATTTAATAAAATATTTTTCCAGAACAAAGAAACAAAACAAAATAGTGGTATAATTTTTTTTTATTTTGTTAGTATTACACACATAAAGAAATAAAAAAAAATTATGTAAGAAAAAGTAAAAAGAAAAAAAAGAAAAAAAAGGAGAAGAAAAAAAACGCAGGTAAGGTATTATACAACTAAAAAAATAGTCAATGGAAACGATGATGCCGATATCACAGTAGCTGAAGCGCTGAGGGAGTCTCTTAATGCCAACTTCTCATTTCAGCATGCGATAAAATCCATCCCTATATTCGATGGGAAAGATATTCCACTGAAAAATTATATACAAGATGTTAGAAATAGAGAAAGCTGGGTCAGAGATGATCAAAAAGATTTATGTAAAAGAGCAGTATTGCAGAATCTACGAGGTGCCGCACGCATAAGCGTAAGTGACCAAGATTTCGAAAACCTCGAAGCAATTATAACCCATTTTAAAAAAACATGTGCAACAGGAAAAACCGTTGTTATCTATCAAACTCAGCTACAGAAAGGGCGCCAACGACAAGGCCAATCGGTCGGTAAATATTATAATTATGTAAACCTACTGCTAAGCGGTGCTGAAAATGCTTTGATGTAAGATAAAAGCAATACATACAACGCACATATGATGACCCCTATAAAAGACATGGCGTTAGACATGTTTATAAAAGGACTAGCACCTATAATAAGCCAGCAGGTAGATGCAAAAGAACCTGCTTTTCTAGCCGACGCCTTTGATTACGCGTTGAGATTGGAGAGCCGAATAAGAGCGAGTATAATTCCGGATACGCGATATCAAGGACTACCTTGTAGTGACTTTAGAAATAATTCAAACAACTCATATCAACAGTAGAATAGGTATCCTGATCAGCCATTCTTATCACATCAAGTGGCACAAGTTAATGAACGACAGATCGACTATGAGAATAATCACGCTTATAGGCAGTATACTAACTATCAAAATTACAATAGACAATATTAACAACAAAATAATGGACAGAATTACTGTAAAAATTATCAGAATCAAGGAAGAAATTGGAATTTTAAAAATCAATCGAGAAACTCTAATTATTACCAGAATAATTTCGGACGATATACTAACAAAAATCCTAATGATTATTACACTCAAAGGAATGCTAATTTTAATCCTGGTAGTAATCAAGGATACCGAGGCAGAGGTCAGAATTACAATAGGTACCCCTGAAATAATAATTATAGTAGTTATAATCAACTAAGTTTTAATCCTAACTATCAGAATCAGAACTTTAAAAATCAATACCAACCAGGAGGCGATCGTTTGCCGCATCATTTAAACTCTGAGGCGGCTCACCCCAATAGTCGGTTGGAGGTGAGCCCCCAAAGACAAAATTCAACTCTTACACTGAATGTTTCAGTGCAGGTAATGAAAATAGCAACAGAATTGAAACTGTCCACATTGGAACCTGCCAGGGACTTGGCGTAGACAACGAGCCTACAAGAATAAGGTTATCAATCCCAAAAGGGAAAAGTCACTTTATAACACTCATGCTCGATAATGGCGCTGCCACAAATCTGATTAAATTAGATCAGTTGCACCCATATTCACGAGTAGAGACTAGTGAAATTATTAACCTTACTGGAATTACACCTCACCCAGTTGTAACTAAAAAAACAACGGATATGACCATACAAGGAAAACCTACAATTTTTGATGTGATCCTTAACAATTTTCTGATTAAAGATGGCAGTTTATTGGGTCGAATCTTTTGTAAGGAACGACGAGCCACATTATTATATCATCATGATGCTATAGTACTAGATGATGACGTAATGAACCCCATCCCTTTTTTAAAAACTCTTGAGGAAATAGAGCAATTGGAATGAGATGAAAAAGAACAAAAAACCATAAAATTCGAAAAACAAGCACAGGAGAATCAAATTTTAGCTACAACCCTTGATACTAACAAAGCGACAGAATGCCTTAAGGATAAAATTAACCAACAGAAATTTTATGACAAATACATCGTTGGCCCACCTGAAAGGTCAAATATACCTGAATATGAAAAATTAGGAGACATAAAAGCTGGTTTTCATTTTCTAGATCAGTTTGACAAATTGATCTTATCAGAAAGAGGTAAAAATCTAATGAAGGCCACTAATAATAAAACTGATAAAAGTGGGATATACAGTGAAAATAATGGATTAGTCGACCAACTTTATGCCATTGAATAGAATAAAAATACTCCTAGTGTAGAACATTGCCCTAATGAGGAACAAAAAAATACCAGTAAAGCAAGTAAATATACGATTAAGGCTCAAACACGTCAAATAGTAAAAATTAATTTAATTAATACTAATTTAACTGAAGGATACTTACCACGAATAGATGTAGGGTGTGATAACATGTATTTAGGAAAAGAAATAGTAAGAATGAGAACAGTCAATGTAAGATTATGGCAATAAATACTAATAAGGATAATATTACGACTGAAATAGACCCAAGAGAAGTCCTACCTTTTGAATACATTGCACCTGAATTTGATCCCGATACTAGCAGCAAAAATGAGAGACAAATCGTAAAAAATTAACGAGATAAAATAAACGACCTAAAAGGACTTGTGCGTACCGGTCATTTAAACTTGGAACAACTAGACCAAATATATCAATTGATTTATGAATTCTCAGAAATCTTCTTGTTACCAGGAGACACTTCACCTTGTACTAACCTCGTCGCACACGAAATCCCGACGGAAAATAACATCCCTATCAACACTAAACAATATCGTCACCCACCAGTACATAGAAAAGTTTTAAAGGAACACGTAGCAAAAAAACTTAACTATGGAATAATCGAGTCTTCGTCATCACCGTATAACTTACCTCTTTGGATTGTCCCTAAAAAATCTGATAGCCATGGAAACCCAAGATGGAGGGGAGTAATTGATTTCCGAGAACTTAATAAAAAGACCATTGGTGATGCACATCCATTGCCTAATATCGCAGATATTATGGACCAGTTGTAAGGAGCCGTATATTTTTCAGTTTTCGAGTTGGCAAGTGGATTCCAACAAATTCCCATGGATAAACATGATAAGTATAAAACAGCATTTATGACACCCCATGGACATAACCAATATAGACGAATGCCCGAAGGCCTTTAAAAAGCACCTGCCACGTTCCAACGACTAATGGATCTCATATTGAGAGGCTTATTAAATGTTGAAATGCTTTTTGATTGGTTAAGATCAGCGAATATGGTACTCCAACCAGATAAAGTTGAGCTTTTGCGAAAAAAAGTGATATTTCTTGGGAACATAGTGTGTCAACGAGGGATTTAACTAGACTCTAAAAATATACAAGCCGTTAGAGAATTTCTACAACTAAGAACTATGAAAAATATAAGACAATTTTTAGGACTAGCAGGATACTATAGACGCTTTATTAAAGATTTTTAAAAAATAGCTAAGCTATTATCAGATTTATTAAAAAAGGGAGAAAAATTCAAATAGACTAAAGCGCAGGAAAAGATTTTTCAAAAACTAAAGGATCACCTATGCCAAGAGCCTATTTTACAACTTCCCGACTTTAGCAAATCATTCAAGTTAATAACAGATGCATCTGACTATGCAATTGGAGCGGTATTGAGTCAAGAAAAAGATGGGTTTGACCATCCTGTCGCTTACCTTTCAAGAACTTTAAATAAAGCCGAAATAAATTATTCCACGACTGAAAAGGAATGTCTAGCCGCACTATATGCAATGCATCACTTTCGTTCGTATTAATTAGGAAATAAATTCGTTCTCCTAGCCGATCATGAGCCATTAAATTGGATGCATACAAGAAAAGACCCCAGTCAGCGTTTGATGCGCTGGATATTTAAATTCACCGATTATGAATACACTTGTAAATACAAAGCAGAAAGACTCAATACCAACGCTGATGCATTATCTAGAAACCCAGGAGAACCATTTCTTGATGCAGAAAATCATATAAACAATGGATTACCATTACTAAGAGTTTTGATGATGGGTCGAAAGACAAAAGAGAAAAAGAAGAAAACAGAATTACAAAGTCAGAAGAAAAAAATAGTAAGAGCATTCAAATTAACGACGATCAAATCCAAAGCATTGCCAACAACCTCGAAGAAAATAATAGGAGAAACAAAACTAAGAAGCATGACGAAACCAGAACCAGATGTACCTAAGTTGATCAGGTGCCCTGGATGACCCCTTGGTTCAAAAACAAACAAAGAACGGCCAAAATTAGATCATAGTGTGATTGCTTAAATAACCCGAACAAAAAGATTACCACAGCCACAGAAATTATCAACATCTCAACCAAATATATGAAGAAATGTCACTAAAAATACATCAAAAGATTCTAGCTCATTAAAAGTGAATTTTTCAGAATCAGTAGCCTCAACATCACACGCTAGGGATACGAATTTAGAAACTACAGAAATAAAACATAATAGTTCCAAAAATGAGAAAATGCCACAATTACCAGTTAGAGATATAATTAACTTTGGTGCATCGTCAAAAACAAGTATGTTTTCCGAAAATGACCCAAGCGATACTAAAGAATCGTCAAAAGAAGATACTCAAATACCAGTATATGACCCTAGACGAAGTGGATTACGGCAAGAACTGACTGAAACAGAAATAGACTCAAATATGGATTCTGATTCATACTCAGACATGACGAATACTAAAATTTCCGTTACACCAATTTCACTCAGTGAAAGTTCAAATGATTATGTTTTTGAAGACCAACCTAAAACTACGACAAATAATACTGATGAAGTTACTTATAAAGAAATAGAAGAGTTAACAAAGAGATTTAACCGAAGCCTTCAAAAACATTTGGACAAGTCTAACAATGATGATGAGCCCGAACAAGCCAATTTTTTATTAGTAACTAGATTTTCTGATAGAGATAAACCAGACCCCGAAATTCAAGACATATCAACCGACATGGACACCTACGATCCTGATAATTTTGATGATTCAGTATAGGACGACAGAATTGCGGATATATCAAGACGTACAACAGGTCTTGAACCCCTATTTGATGGAGAAGAAATATTAATAAAATAAAGGACAAGTGGAAAATTATCAATTACCCCACGTATTCAGAAAAAAACACCCTTAAGTTCTAGCACACCAACGCAAACAAGTACTTTTGCTACTGCAAAAAACAGACGATCTAAAGCACCGGACTTGCAACAAATAACAGAAGAAACCCCGGATAATTGAAATAAAAACAACAAACAAATAAACTGCAATGAAAATAAATCAATGAATCGAACTATTGCACATGATTTCATGTTACTATCGGACTTATACTCTTTTTAACCCATCAATCAATGCAAAAAACAGCACGAAAAAGTGAATGTAAGTTTTAGTAATAGTAGCAGTAGCACTGATAATTATAAGAACGAAAATGGAGCTAAGCTAGTAAACAATGTCATTACCACCAGATATTGCTTTACATACAAAAAAGACAATATAGTTCATTTTGTTAGCAAGGATTGTTAACCAGTCACATCTGTCTCAAGGCCGTTGAGATCAATAGGTACCCTGGACTTTAGCTATTTAAAATCGAATAAACCAAGAGTTGGCCAAATTTTAATAACACCTTATGAAGGACATAAAATACTGTCAATCGTTATTAATTAAACGTTGACCGATTGAGTATCTTCAAAAAGTCTTACGAAAGCTTTTAAATCGCTTAAGAAAATATTGTTGAGACGAAATCTTAAAACCTTACGAATTCTAAGAAGGGGAGATCTTACAGACAAATTAGAACCTGGATTGATAACAGAAAAATTATCAACAATTTTTGACAAAACACCCATACAAATTACTTTCTGTTACGGTAAGGTTGATTTTCCGAAAATCCAAGAACGTAATAAAATAATACAAACATTACATGACAGCCCTGTTGGAGGACATAAGGGAATAAACCAAACTTACCAGAAAATAAGAGAACAGTTTTATTGGCTCGGAATAAGAAATGATATTCTCAATTATGTACGTAAATGCATTAAGTGTCAAGAGGAAAAAATTGAACGACTAAAAGCAAGAGAACCCTTGGTACTTACAGATACACCTATTAAAGTTTTCGATTAGGTTTCCATCGATACCGTTGGAAAATCAAAAATAACACCAAATGGTAATTGTCATTTGCTGACCATACAGTGAAATTTGACTAAATATATCATATTAGTCCCTGTATCAGACCTAAGATCAAGCACTCTTGCTAATGCACTCGTACAAAATCTAATATTAGTTGATGGTGCGCCTAAAGCAATTCTATTAGATAGACATGCTACATTTATGTCTAATTTATTGAAACAACTTATGAGAACCCTCAAAACTAATCATTTAACTACATTAGCATACCACCCTCAAACAAATGGATTACTAGAGCGAAGTTATGCTGCCCTAGCTGATTTTATACGAACTTACTCTGAAACATATGATGACTGGGACAACTTAGCACAATTTGCAGCTTTTACATATAACGCGAGTGTACATGCAGCTACAAATTTTACGCCTTATGAACTAGTATTTGGAAGAGTAGCAAAGTTGCCCTTGAAGATACTTAAAGATAAAAGATTACGAACATACCCACTATATTTGCAAGATCTTATAAGGCGACTTCAAGAAATGCAAATTGCGGCAGGAAATCAACAAATAAAGATGAAAGTACAAGCAAAAACAAGATATGATAAAAAATTAAAGCCTTTATATGTTAAACCAGGAGATTACGTTTGGCTAAAGAAAAAAGTGCGTTCTCATAAATATGATCGCTTTTTTAATAAACCCCTAAAGGTTAAAACAGTTTTAGAGGGAAACAATGTGTGACTTAAAAAAACCAATGGTGAAACCATACTCAAACATACAGATAAATTAAAACTAGTTCCCCGATAATAATATCTTGTAAGAAACATATTCTACATGCCTTCCAGAAAAAAAAAACGATGCTGATTATATTGGCCATCTTAATGACAATAGCGTTCGAAGGCCGTGCAGATTTGAACTATGCTAGACATGGCAACTGTAGCATAGAACCACTTGAAACAAACCCTGGAATATACTACGAACGAATCGGTATAAAAAAAATTAAGAGAGCCGATTGAAAGATTGTAATATGTCTTCATGTTAATAAATTCATAATGGAACAAACACCTACTAAAGGATTAAACAAAACTTTTCGATATTGTATTGTACATTTTGGTTATTCTAATTGCACTTGCTATATAGAAATAGACCTCTAGAATTTAAAAACAAAGTGATTGACAAACCTTAAAGCAACACTATTGAACATAATAAATACTGTTGGAATTTATGCAGCAGATTACATTATTTTACCCCCCAGCATACGAGCAAAAAGACTGACACCTTTTAGAATTATTGGGAGCATTGCTAAAGGACTATACGGCTTAGTCACAGTAGATGATATTAACGTTATAAACACTAACATCAACAATTTGGATACCGATCAAAAAGAATATATTAAATTGTACGAACAAAGTAGCCATATTTTTGCAGCCGCATTCAAATAACTATACAATACCACGAAACGCCATGAGCATATTTTAAAACAAGTTGCTGATATGTTGACTTCAGGACAGGATTTTTCTCTTGACAGATATCTGATTTATTTGTCAGCATACTTTAGAAGAACTGAGGCTACCCTAGATCACATTATTCGTTCCCATGAAGATCTGATTGACATCTTGCATGATTTACGAAGAGGTCCAGCACATCCAAAGCTATTTTCTCCAAATATATTTAGAACAGTAGCCCGGGATGTAAAGAACCTTCCGGGAAATCTAGAATTTGTAGCACCAATAGAAAACCTTTATGCTAGCGAAATAAGTACCTTAAGCAAATTAGATGTTGTACATCAAGAAAATAGAACCATGGTAATATTACATTTGCCACTCGTAGATCAAACCCCTTACAATCTTTATAGACTACATCCAGTCATGATACCCCAATCTGGACAAATTGGATCTGCCTACATAAAACCGTCGTACCCCTACCTAGCAGTAGCAGCAGATCATAATTCGTATTTACGACTAAACGAAGTTACATTTAACCAATGCGATAAGACGGTATATGGTTATATATGCTCGGCTATGGAACCGCTGAAGGACCCCTATTCTATGAACGAATGTGAAATTCTTATGTTATTACGACCTGGACCAGAAGTATTTAAATACTGTGAAATAATGTTTACGCTGAAAACCGAAAGCCAATGGATTTATTTACCAGCTGATAGTTCATGGTTATTCTCAACACCCAATGAAGAACAATTGAACATTATCTGTCCTAATAAAATGGATCAACAAGAAAGAGTAAAAGGTATAGGTCTTCTACGAATGAATGATGGATGTACGGGAAAAACTCACAGATTAACCTTAACCAGTGAACATAAGATTATCACTCAAATACAATATATCTATCAGGTAGAAGTGAACTTAAACTTAACAGTACTACATGAACCCTTAAAAGACACTAATGACTTCCATGACGCTATAAAATCGATTCGAGAATTAAACTTTAATGAACAAGCATGGACAGATGAAGAATTAAATGTACAAAATATAATAAATCAAATGGAGAAAATACGGACCCGAAAGTTGGAGGAAAAACAAACTTCTCTTTTTTCTTTAATACGAAATGTCATTGAAGCTATTATTATTATGATTATAATAGCAATACTCATCAGCAAAGCAAGAGGCTGTTTCAAGAAGATTATGAAACGTAGTGTCTCGGAAAAATTTATAAAACGTACCATCAACCCACTGAACGCAGAACCCCGAGTAACCATAAAACAAGAACCAAATGAACATGAACCAACTGAACTGTATGTTGAAATTGAAGAGAAACAAAAAATACCTAAATCATCTAAAGCTAGACCAATAATGAAGACACGGAGTTTGATACTCCCACGCCATACACCCCAAAAACTGAAAATGGACTCATAAATCAGTAGTCATTTGATACTATTTTCCTTCCAGATAGTACAATGAACCCCGCATATCAAATAACAATAAAGACCAGAGTCAACATAAGCCAACCTTTACATAAAGTTATCGAACAATTAGAAAATAAAGGAATTATTAAGGAAGTGCACATACTTACGGATTTACATAGTTATGAACATCGAACTATAACCGCCAAATACAATAGTGATTCATTTACTAAAGTAACTGATGAAACACTAAATACAGGAGAAGAAGTTCAACCACTTTCTCCTTTTAAGATGAAATCCACTATTTGTCAAGCAGAAAAGATCTCTTCACCAACACCATCAAGAAACGACAATGATACACCAAACATTGATCCAAAAAGACTTATGTGTCTTCTGCCATGGGATATAGAAGA
>NW_019379600.1:429939-447743 GCF_000648655.2 Copidosoma floridanum
AATAATGATAATAATAATTTTAATCATAAGGATGATAATAATAATAATGATAATAAAAAAGAGAATAATGATGATTATTTTAATGATGATTATGAGAATTGAATAATAATGATGATGATAATAGTGATAATAAAAATGAATAAAATAATTACTTAGATCATAACTAATATTGTGACGATAATGACGATGATGGACATAATGATAATATTAAAAAAAGTGATGATAAATACGATTGGAATGATGATAATTATGATCATGATAATGATGGTAACTATGATAATGATGATGATTGTGATAATGATGATGATGATAATAATGCTCATAATAATAAAGATAAAAAAAATAAGTATAATAATGATAGTAACAATTATAATGTTGATAATGGTCATGTTAATAATAATAATAATATCAGCGATAATTACTTTTATGATAATATTGATCTTAAAAATAATTCTAATAACTGTTATAATTTTAATGATAATGATGATAATTGTTTTGGTTATAATGTCGTGAAAAACGATAATAATAATCATAATAATTATAATACTGATGATAATGATGATAATCATAGTCATAATATTGATAATAAGAGCATTATGGTTACAATAATTATGATGATAATAGTAACAATAAAAGTATTTATGATGATAATGGTGATAATGTTTACGATTTTAATGCTAATAAGAATGATAATTATAAGAATAGTAATAATAATAATATTAACATTTATAATAATAATAATAAGAATGATTTTTATGATGATAATAATAATAATAATGATGATGATGATAATGATAATAATAATGATGATAATGATGATAATAATGATAATGATGATAATGATAATGATGATGATGATGATGATGATGATGATGATGAGGATGATAATAATGTAGATGATTAGAATGATCATAATGATAACGATAATAATTAATATAATGACGATAATAATAAAAATAATGACAACGAGAATGAGCATAATAATGACAATGATAATAAGAATAACAATAATGATAATAATGATAAAAATACTGATCGGAGTTATGGTCATAATAATGATACTTTTAATAGAATTAATTATAAAAATAATGATAATTGTCATGATTGTGACGATTATAATGATGACAAAAATGATAATAACAATATTTATGATAACAATATAGTGATGATGATGATGATCACGATAAAGAAAAGAATAACGATAAAAATACCGATATTGTCACTATTGATAATAATAATAATGATGATGATTATGATAATGATAAAAATAGGGGTAACGATGATAACAATGGTTATGATAATAATAATGATGATAATTTTACCAATAATAATAATGATAATGCTGATAACAATGATCATGATAATAGTGATACTATGGATGATGATGATTATAATAATGCTGAATAATAATATTCATAATAATTACAATGATGATGATAATATCAATAATAATAATGATGATAATGAATATAGGGATTATAATGATAATAATAATAATAATAATAATGATGTTCATATTGATGCTTATAACATCAATGATCATGATGATAATGATTATAACATTATCGATAATAAGGGTGGAGATAATAATGCTAATAAGGATGATAAAAATCATTATGATAATTATAACGTTTTTTAATGTTAATGACAATGGCAGTGATAATGTCTATGAGGACGATAATGATAATATTTAAAATTTTTGTGAGGATTTTAATGACAACGATAATAAGAATAAAAATGTTAACGATGACGATAATCATAACATTTGTGATAATTATAACCATGATGACAATAAGATTGAGTACGTGTATTTATAATACTAATGATAACTATCATGATGATCATATTAATAATAATGATGATGACGACAATGATTCTAACAATGGTTATAATGATGATAATAATAAAGATAATAATTATTNTTATTATAATAATAACAATAAAAAGGATTCAAATAATACTGACTACTATTTTAATAATATTGCTTATAACAATAATGACGTTAAAGATGGTAATAGTAATAAAAGTCATAATAATGATTACAATAATAATAGTCGGGATAATAATGAAAAGAATAATTATTAAAAGCGTATGAATTATAAGAATAATCATGATAATAAGAAGGATGTAACTGATGACAAAAATTATTTAGATAATTATGATGGTGATTATAATGCTGATGATACTAATAATGTTACAATTTTAATAATAATTTTAATGATGATGATGATAGTTATTATATTAATAATGATGATAATGATGATAGTTATTATTTATATAATAACTATCATCATTATGATAGTTATTATATTAATAATGATGATAATGATGATAGTTATTATATAAATAATGATAATGATAATATTGATAATAATAATAATAATTATAATAATAATAATTCATTGAAAATTAAGAAATTATTTTAAGGAGTATTTCTTGAACTAAACAACAACGGAAGGCAAACCAATGGAGGAAATATCTGCAGAGGCAATATAAATATCTTTGATTGAATTGGATACGCGGAGCGTGTCATACGATGGACTGCTCTGCCAGAAAATGCAAGAGGGAGCGTTTTTGGTAGGATACGCAGAAGATGCTGCTGTACTGATCGTTGAACGCACAATAAAACTTGTTTTTATACGACTAAACAGGATTATGTGAAGAGTGGTTTAATGGATGGAGAGCCACAGGCTTAAATTTGCAACATCAAAGATGAAAATGGTTTTTTAACGACGGAAAAAAAAGATATTGTCATCTTCTTTGAGGTACAAGAAGAAAAAGTAATGACGCAGGTTACTGTAAAATACATAAAGGTGACGCTGGATGAAAAGCTTACAATTTAAAGTCAGCTTAGACAATCAGCAGACAAGGTGGTGGCAAGAGTATCGGCTTTCACCTGAACCATGCCAAACGTTAGAATTCTTAAATTTGCAGAGCACAGGCTTTTCATGTCAACGGCCCAGACTCTTATTTAGTATGGGGCTTAAATATTAGGAGATAAAACAATCGTCAAAAATAAAAAAGTAAAAATTATCAAAGTTTAGAGCAAAAGAGCCTGAATGATCTCTTGTGCCTATCACACACTCTTGAAGTCTGCGATACTGGTGAAAGCAAGCGTAATTCCTATTGACCTTTCCTCAAGGAAACGATGAATAAAGCACCTAATGAATGAGGACCTTGAAAGTATGAAGGCCCAAAAAAACGTCCAGAAAAAAACCTTTGATGCTGGCAACATACATGGCAAAATGAGCCTTAAAGTAGATCAGTGGCTTTCCTGATAAAAATATTCATAAATAGACTAAGCAAAAACTTGGTAAGGTAGATGACTATCTGACCTTATTTATCTTAAATCATGGGTATTTTCATTTATACCTTCAAAAGATACGGAATTCACTGACGGCTGCGTGTAAGTACTGCTGCTTCGACGAAGATGACGCAGAAGGTTTGTTCTAGGACAACAACAAGTGCATGCGCAACTTACTGGTGAAAACAAGGAACCTGCAGAATTGAGATGCCAATGTCTGAAACATAGATGCCTTCATCAAAGGGCCAGAAACAGACCAGAGGCTGGACAAAGGTACTTCGAGAACTAGCTCACACAACAAACGATGCCAGCTGCTACTAAGAACAGCAATAAGGAGTGCTGGCAGACTCTAAGATGGGAAGTAAATAACGACCACTGGGTTCAAAAGAAATCAGAAAGTAACGAAAAAACAGGTAAGACTGGCACAAACTGCAAACAAAGCCGTAGATACTATAAAGCATATCAAGGATGATGATGATAATGATGATGATAATGATGATAATAATAATGATGATGACGATGATGATTACAATAATGAAAATATGATGATGATGATGCTAATGATGATCATAATGATGATAATGATAATGTCGATGATGAAGTTAATGATAATGATAGTAACAATAAAGATTATAATGGTAATAATAATAATATTGTGAAATACACTCAATAAAGTAATCATAATGATGGTAGCAATGATGTAAATGATGATAATTATAATTATAATAAGGATAACGATGATGATGACAAAAGTGATAATAATAATTATAATGATCATAATAATGATGATAATTGTGACAATGATAATGATTATGACCATAACGAAAACGAGGATGATGATGATGATAAAAATAACAATGATGATGATTGAAGATAAATTTTAAAACATAAAAATGCCTCCAGCTGCTCGTGATATGCCACACCACTAACCTTAAGTCTATATAGTATGTTAGTGTAGTGGTAAGTAGGCTTCTGGGGCGAAAATTTCGTATATCATAGCAATCTCTAGTTCAAGCAAAGGGAACTATAATTATGGCAGTCTGGAAAGAAGTTTTTAACTTTTAGTTATCTATCCTGTGTAGGTTTTATAACATTTTTGTCTTAATTTATCTTTTGTCAAAGATTTACTGCTCAGGGCCGTTTGTTTTTATTATGGTCCGAATGAGAGTCATACATGGATAATAAGAGCGCTTGATTTTTTATAAGTCCAACACTTTTCTTACTTTTTGAGCAACTAATTAAAAAAAAAAATAGGATTGTACAACTTCTGGCAGATTTAAAGAACTATTTGCAAATTATGTTAGCCAGACATTAAAAATGTTACAGCGTTGGTTGATTAGTAATTTTAGAAGCTGTGTATGCCTTGCATCTAACTCGTAAGGTTCCTGAACATTCTTATCATTTTTGCCATTTGTAGGTTTTTTTTTTTTTCACATTAGCAGATTTAACTATATCAATGACTTTGGATCAGATTAATTTTTATAGTAACAAATCTGAATTTTACATCTGTTATCCTTATGTCCAAAGTGTCGTTGTATCTGGAAAGATTTCTGTCCTACAATTTCTTTTCTTTTGTACTTTAGTGACAGTTAAAAAAATATAACCTACTAGAAATTCTATTGTTATTTGTTAAAATAATTTAATGCGACATAGCTTGAAGTTTTTATAAGTGCTAACATTATAATATCTAATACTATTATTTTCAATTCGAGACAATCGGGTCTGCTACATGGACTCTAGATGCATTTGTAACAGTTGATTTTATTTAANTGCAAAAATTAAAAAACGATCAAAACCAGTGATCAACTATGTCAACCAGTTAACAATGTGGAGACTTAAAGATATTTAAAATATTACTGGGTCAGCAAAAAAGGAACATTTCTTTTTCCTGTCTTATCTCTGAGTGAAATAGTTTAAATAGAGATAAACATTATGTAAAAAAAGACTGGCCATTAAGAAAGGAATTAATTCCAGGAAAAATAAAAGCATTATATGTCCAAGTTTAATATCAACCAATAAAGTCCTACTTTCCCCTTTGCATATGAAACTCGGTCTTGCAAAACAAATGGTGAAGGCCATGGGCATTAACGAGAGTCCTCTGTTCATGCATTTTTTTAAAGTACTACCCTATCTTTCCGAAACTAAAATCAAAGACGGCATATTTACTGGGCCATTATTAAGAGACCTCGTGAGAAATGAGATATTTGAAAGGAAAATAAATATAACAGAGAAAGCAGCATAAAGAAAATTCAGAGAGGTATCGACTCAGTTTCTTGGCAATTATAAAGACCCTCATTATAAAAGTATTGTTGAAAACTTATAAAAAAATAACAAAGAAATGGTGTATTTAATGAGCTTAAAACTACATTTTCTCGATTCACACCTTGATTGGTTCCCTGGAAATCTTGGAGATTTTAGTGAAGAGCACAGAGAAAGGATGATCAAGACTTGAGTAAATTTGAAAACAGGTGTCAAGGTGTCTGGAGGATAAATATGTTAGCAGATTATTGCTGAATCCTTAAGCGTGATTCCAATTAAGGTCATAAAAAAAAACAAAAAGAAGAACATTTAAAGAAACGAAAGCGTACTTATTCAAAGTAGTACCCCAACGTGAGAGGCAAGGGGACACACGAAAATAAAGCACCCCGAAGGGTTCGAAAATTTGCCTCGTCTACGTCATTGATTCTGGGTAACGCTAAAAGCAAGAACAGAGCTTAATATAAAATTTTAATTAGGCTTGTCTAAACACAAGCACTGTGCATGGAAAACATTGCTACATTCCATTATTACCCTAGGTGTCGACTTTATAGGTTTCAAAAACTTACAAAATATACACAGTATGATTCTAAGGATTCCTTATAAGCGATTTACCATATGATTATGTCTTAGGCAACCACAGCATAAGAGCTATTAAGTTAGAGATGAGTCTTGTGGTCAGACTAACTACACAATCTTACTTAGAAGCCTTAAAAACATGTGCAAAAATTTTTTGCAGATATTTTAGTGAAAATGTATTAATTTGACCTTAAAATGACCCTAAAATGACCTTAAACAAAGGCAAACGGCCAAACAAACTACGAAATCGTATTCAAGGACCTCAAAAACGTCTGCATAATATTTTTCAGACTTTTTTGGTCGTATCAAGTCTTTTTGAGAAAATGTCGGTATCTTTTAATTTTAAATAAATATAAACGTATGTCAGTGCACCCTATAACAAGTAAAAGTGCTTTTTTGTAAATGCACTTTTTTTTTTAAATATTCTGTGACATTACGAGACATCCTAAATGATGACTTAAATGCGGAAAAAATGATGTTTACTTGGAATACAGATATTATTAACTTATTTTCTACATTATTTCAAATATAATCATGTGCACATTTAAACGCTGTATCTATTAGATCCATCCTGTATAGTTTAGTTTTAGGAAAAAAAGCCAAGGTATTCAAATTTATGAATGTTGCAAAAAAAATTATTTGTAGACCAATCGTTAAATTTTTTTTTTTTTCAGTTTTGAAATTTATTATAACACCGTCTTCAAAAAAAGGCTCAGACTTGAGCGTTAACAGGAATATTAAATACTTAACGATTTATACAAAAAATTTTAACATTCTCTGAGCATTAATAGTAAGTCACAAGACTTTCACCCCTTCAACAAAAAAAGTCAGGCTACTCCTACTACGGTTCAAGTTATACACACTAGTGTTATAGTAACTAGTTACTAGTTATACATACTGTGCTTCAAGTAAAAGTATAATAGAAACTAAGGAGGCAATCATAGCTGCCTAAACTCAGAGTTATTTTCTCTGGCTTGCTGTTGTAGCAAAACCTGCTCTGGTGGGACCAGGTCAGTTGGAAGTACCGCTCTGACATCCTAAATTACTAGGGCTGATTGTACTCTGGTATTACGCCGGTAACTTTAGCGTTCGGAACGACTTTGCATTTGTGGCATTTGTCAATGATGGTGGTTTAGGATGGAGGTCGACGTAAGTCACTTAACCATTAGAGAACAGAGATGTTAGTAGCCAGGATACTCAGCTGCATGACTCGCAGCTCTACGCTTCATACCCTGTTGGTAAACGACTTTGATATTGGATACTTTGCTAGGGGATACAATGATCAGACTTACTTAGATCTATTGCAGGTAGCTTTGATTTTACTTCTACGCCACCTAGTGAATTCTACTGAGCTGAAGCAAAATGCTAGCATTTTTCTGAAAAACTTTAGCTTGTTTATTTCTATTGTAACCCTACATAAAAACAAAATAATTAACAACATAAACAAATCCAAGTTACTCAATTTGTTAAGTTTTTTCTAAGGTTATTTCTAAACTAAGTTAAGGTTTTTTCTAAACTTCAAGTAACTAGCTTAAACCGTCAAAATACTTATAGCGGAGGGGGTGAAGTACTCCTAGCTCCCTTAGCAGTCGAAGTATTTGTTACATAACTGTTTTAAAATTATTAATTACAAAAAGATAATCTCAAAGAAAAATAATATAAAAAAATTATGTTAGCCCCTATTATTATTTGAGAAATCAAATGTGAACGTAATTAATAAAAACAGAATTTTTATGAAAACAGCATGTGGATCATCATAGTGATACAGTATGGTATGGGGTGGGGCACCTCTGGCATTAGGATAATTAAGTATTTTTTACTTAGTTATACAGACAGGTAGTAGACACACCTCAGTTAATGTAGTATTTAAGACTATCATTGAAAAGGAAAAAAATTTACTAAATTAAGGGAAATAATAAAGAATACATCATTTATTCTTCACATTGCATTGTAAATTACATTTTTTTCTTATTTGGACAAGTAACAGTCTAAAAATTATATCATAAATAAGTATCCTCTATGAATGAATCAATATGAATTTCTTAAATAATATTTCGTTTATGTTAATGCGTAACTAACTTTTTCTTTATTAACGCTGTGGCAACGATCTTCACTAAAGAAAAATCAGTCTTATTACTTCTGCAGATTATAATAATTTCTTTTTACTTAATAAATTTATGCCTCGATGGAAGACTATAACAACTCTGATATAACACGAAGACTATCTCGTGGCACTGGTTAAATAAAAAGAATCACAGCAGTATGGCTATAACGAAAAGAATCAGAGCAATACTTGTTGCATCGAAAACAGTCACATCGCAATCAGTTGCGTCAAAAAGAATCACAGCACCCTAGTTTTGGTTAAAAACAATCACAATGCTATAATATATAGGTTGCATCGAAAACAATCACAGGATAATGAGTTGGGTCGAAAAGAATTACAGCGCCATATTTTCGGTCAAAAAAAATCACAACGCTATAAAATATATAGGTTGCGTTGAAAACGATCACAGTACAATAAGTTGAGTCGAAAAGAATCACAGTACCATTGGTTGTATCGAAAAGAGGCACAGCACATAGGTTCAATCGAAAAAAATCACAACGACACAAGTTGCGTTGAAAAGAATAACAGTGCCATGAGTTGCATCGAAAAGAATCACAGCGCTATAGGTTCTGTCAAAAAAAATCACAACGCATAGCTTCCATCGAAAAGAATCACAACGATACAAGTTGCGACGGAAAGAATCACAGCACTTTAAGTTCCACTAAGAAAAATCATAGCACTACGAGTTGTGTCAAAAATAATAACAGCTCTATAAATAAGGTCGTCAAGAATCAAAGTTACGCCAGTTAAATTTAGAAAAACGTTTTATATGTGACTATTTATTTTAATGACTTAAATTTTTAGCTTTTTTTAGAGATTTTCAAAGCTCTTGGAAGTTTAATAAAACTTTTAAGACCTTAAGACTTAACAATACTGAAACTTTTTTTTTAGTCTTATCTTAATTAGTGTTATCTCGACGTTTTTGGCTTAAAATCTAGCTGTTTTATCTCGAAGCCTATGTCATACATGCCTTTACTTAGATGTACTAATAAATTTAAGCAAATTACCATGATTGTGTGTAAGTCTGGTGATTTAAAAATGTACGTGCATACATGATTTCCTTATATCCAGGATACTTCAAAATGCTTTTCAAAAATAATAAAAAGGAAAATTAACTGTAATCATTCCAAAAATTTTAGTAACTTCGAAGTTAATAGTTTGGAATAAAACATTTTCATTAACTCAAATAACAAGATATAGGTCAATGATACTAAAGTTTGTTTACTTAGCAATGATAAAAGAGAATAATTTTGATTTAAACATACACACATACATTTTTGCAACAGCAGTGTACTTTAATTGCGTACATCGGAAAAATCAAAATTATTAAATATTTTCTTCGTGCGTTGTTTTATTAAACGTAAGACTATTTTTTTAATTTAGATCAAAATTATATTATAATTTTCTATTGCTAAATTAGGTATTCTTTTGGATTTAAGTTATTGCAACAAGATGTTGAATTTTTTAATTTTTTAATGCTTTTTTAAACTAAAATAAGTTCATTTATTCAATTTTTTTTTACATGCACATTAGATTTAATCAGCAAATTTTAATTTTAATTACAATTTCAAGGTCATTTTAAGGTCACATAGACATATTTTGACCAAAACGTTTGCGAAAAGTTCATGCATATGATTTTGAGATTTCTGAGTATGAGTTCGTAGTTTATTACAAAAATAAATCTTACCCCGTAGTTCTTAAATTCAGTTTTTTTGATATGGAACTGGTGTATATGCCAGGTGTATTAGAATCACAATATGTATATAATTTTTCTGGTGTCTCTGACCAGATTTTTTTAAATTGGTTAGTGCCTTAGGCGATATAAATACTCGCTTAAAAGAAGTCCTTCTAATCTTACAGTATATATTTAAAGTTTTTTCTTATTTCTTATAAATCATGCTTAGTCTTGTTTTGAAATCTAATATAACGATGTAGTTACCCCCATGGCACCTTCACGTGGTGACGGTGGGCAACGGAGTTGTCTCACTATCTGGCAAAGTCCTTGAGTTACGGCATACATGCCGTTATGGAAACTACTCGTAAAAAACTTACGAGACAGGATCACAAAAATCCAAAATCAGTGGCTGGTCAGGGTGGGAAAGCGGGTCCACAGGCATCGTCATTATGCGACCACAGCTGTTCATTGGTGGGAAACTTCGCCTCCGTAGAGTCTAATGCTCCAAGATATTCATCATGTTTCATGAAACTCAATTATTTCTGTGTTGTTTTTGGGGAGTATACTCCACAAAATAAAATTACATTTTTAGATTTTTTGAAAGAAAAATATTGCAAAATTTACAATATTTTAATATTATTGGATAATGCTTGTACACTAAACTCTATATATCATAAATGCCGCAACGTTTTAATAACATAATTAATAAGAAAGTATTTTCTCAGCCGATGATATGGACATTACCAATAGATCATACCACTGGCTGTTACTTCGGTTTAACAAATTTGAAAGGGTGCAAACGAAGAAATAAGAATTCTACATCTTACGCACGAAAAACATCTGTAACTTTACCAGTTTTTATAGACACAGATTCTGATCACATCATGGAGATTAATGAATCAGAATAAGAGACGGTGATTGATGAAGATATGCCAGATGAAATAGTCGAACTTCAAGAAAGTGAAAATTTTAGCACATCAGAATCAGATGACAAAGAAAGTACATCGGAAGACAAAACGTTTAATTAAAACAAATTAAGCGATCTCTGCAGAAGCTTAGGACTCTCGAAAGATGAATCAGAGCTTTTAGCATCTAGGCTGAAGCAAAAAAAGTGTCTATCAAAAGAAACAAGAATTTCTTTCTATCGTTCGAGAGAACGTCTTTTCAGGAAGTATTTTACCAAAATGAAAAATCTAGTCTACTGCCGTAATGTTGAAGGATTAGTGCGAAAATACGGTGTAGAGCACATAGCAAGTAATTGGCGACTATTCATAGATTCTTCTAAAAGAAGCCTAAAAGCTATACTGTTACATGACAGTAACGTTTATGCCCCTTTACTAACAGCTCATTTTTTTGTACAAGATAAAGAATATCATAATTTAGAGTTACTTTTGCAAAAATTAAAAAACGATCAAAACCAGTGATCAACTATGTCAACCAGTTAACAATGTGGAGACTTAAAGATATTTAAAATATTACTGGGTCAGCAAAAAAGGAACATTTCTTTTTCCTGTCTTATCTCTGAGTGAAATAGTTTAAATAGAGATAAACATTATGTAAAAAAAGACTGGCCATTAAGAAAGGAATTAATTCCAGGAAAAATAAAAGCATTATATGTCCAAGTTTAATATCAACCAATAAAGTCCTACTTTCCCCTTTGCATATGAAACTCGGTCTTGCAAAACAAATGGTGAAGGCCATGGGCATTAACGAGAGTCCTCTGTTCATGCATTTTTTTAAAGTACTACCCTATCTTTCCGAAACTAAAATCAAAGACGGCATATTTACTGGGCCATTATTAAGAGACCTCGTGAGAAATGAGATATTTGAAAGGAAAATAAATATAACAGAGAAAGCAGCATAAAGAAAATTCAGAGAGGTATCGACTCAGTTTCTTGGCAATTATAAAGACCCTCATTATAAAAGTATTGTTGAAAACTTATAAAAAAATAACAAAGAAATGGTGTATTTAATGAGCTTAAAACTACATTTTCTCGATTCACACCTTGATTGGTTCCCTGGAAATCTTGGAGATTTTAGTGAAGAGCACAGAGAAAGGATGATCAAGACTTGAGTAAATTTGAAAACAGGTGTCAAGGTGTCTGGAGGATAAATATGTTAGCAGATTATTGCTGAATCCTTAAGCGTGATTCCAATTAAGGTCATAAAAAAAAACAAAAAGAAGAACATTTAAAGAAACGAAAGCGTACTTATTCAAAGTAGTACCCCAACGTGAGAGGCAAGGGGACACACGAAAATAAAGCACCCCGAAGGGTTCGAAAATTTGCCTCGTCTACGTCATTGATTCTGGGTAACGCTAAAAGCAAGAACAGAGCTTAATATAAAATTTTAATTAGGCTTGTCTAAACACAAGCACTGTGCATGGAAAACATTGCTACATTCCATTATTACCCTAGGTGTCGACTTTATAGGTTTCAAAAACTTACAAAATATACACAGTATGATTCTAAGGATTCCTTATAAGCGATTTACCATATGATTATGTCTTAGGCAACCACAGCATAAGAGCTATTAAGTTAGAGATGAGTCTTGTGGTCAGACTAACTACACAATCTTACTTAGAAGCCTTAAAAACATGTGCAAAAATTTTTTGCAGATATTTTAGTGAAAATGTATTAATTTGACCTTAAAATGACCCTAAAATGACCTTAAACAAAGGCAAACGGCCAAACAAACTACGAAATCGTATTCAAGGACCTCAAAAACGTCTGCATAATATTTTTCAGACTTTTTTGGTCGTATCAAGTCTTTTTGACCTTTAAATGACCTTTCAATGACTTTAAAAAGACCTTTATATGATCTTTCTTAAAATTTTCAGGTCAGACAAACTACAAAATAGAATTTAGAGGCCTTAAAAACATACGCAAAAATTTTTTGCAGATATTTTCGTGGAAATATATTAATTTGACTTTAAAATGACCTTAAAATGACTTTGAACAAAAGCGAAAGGCCAAGTAATCTACGGAATCGTATTTAGGGACCTCAAAAACCTACGCATAATTTTTTCAGATTTTTTGGGTCCCATCAAGTCACTTTGATTTTTAAATGACCTTAAACCTAATGTGATAAAGGTTAAAAAACCCACTCACCGTAATCAGTGACCTGAAAAATTTCCAGAGTACTCTAGCGTTTTCCACGTTTTTTTTTATATAAAACGTTCACCTGTCTTTTTAAATAAACAATAAATACAACATGCAACTGTGACCGAATTTTCTACAGCAATTTTTAATTATTAAATAAATAGTTAAAAAAAAAGGCACCCTAAGCTAAACGATCCAGTGAACTTTTTAATCACAAAATTAATGATAAATACAAAAAATGCCTTTAACTGAACGACCCAGAGCACCAGAGCTTTAACAGAGCACCCATAACTCCAAAAGTTGCAACGTTGCAATTTTTTTCTTTTTTTTGTTTTCAATTCAAATGCTTTGAGCGCTTTAACAAGAAATGAAAAAGGCACCCTACAATTCTTAAGATCATAAAAATGTTCTTTTTCTTGAGATATAGGAGTTTAAGGATTAATTCAAGTGTATGGGCGTAAAAAATGCGTTTGAGCTCACAAAACGATTGAACTAAGATTATAGTAGTGTAGTTAGAATGATAGTGTAGTAGAGTGACAAGTTTCAACGATTTTCATCTTCTGGAATCATGAATTTTATGTGTTATATCATAAAAATGACTGAAAAATATGGAGACTCAGGGAACATTTATTAACACAAGCTGCACGCCACTTATAATGTCTAGAAATTTATTAATTTGTCATTCATCATTTTAAAGCTAAATCTGTGGCTGGTACATCCTTACTTCATTGTGTGTTTCTATATCATTTGGTAAAAAGTAAAAAGAAATTAATAATAGGGAAAAGCAGGCGAAATTTTCGTTTATCATTAAACAAAACATATTTTTTAGGTTAACTTTTAAAACACTTTTACACCACATTGCATACGAGAGCGTGACTTGAGAGCCGAAAAATTGGATAATTATAATAAATATATTTAAATGCTTTAAATAGGTTCTAAATAAGAAATGATAACACTTACTTGGCATGATGATTGCTTGATAAAAACCAGGATTCCAAGAAGAATTGAAATTTTATGTATAGCCACGTAAATTTAGGCCTTGCAGTGATCAACTTCTGACTCACAGTAGCGCAAGTACATTTTTACTGAAATGCAAGTGTGAGCACCCTGTCAGCACGTACATACGAACTATATAAGGGGTGCAGCAAATCAGCTGTTACGTGTAAATAAAATAAATTTATTTATCTACGAAACCCTAAATAATCTAGCACCTACTTTGTCATCCAATTAATAAGAGGACTTATTTAAAATTTCAATTTAATAGTTAACCAAAAAATATTTCTTAAAAAAGCAATTCATAGGTAACGTTTCTCTGTCAGTCACTCTAGTTTTCCTGGAGGAGTGTAGCTTTTTGTACCCGGACGTATAAAACTATACTATACAAAAACAGCATGTATGTATAGAGTGAAAGTCCTGAAACTATACTTGTTTTAATTCCAGATATGACAAAATCATCGCAGCTAAGGAAAACTATAATAACTGACAGAAGTCTTGCTACTACTAACCGCGGGTAACTCTTAAAAAATACACCTTTTCGATTAACTATAAGATCAAGATTTTAACTTATTTCTCTGATAAACTTTATGATAAAATGGAGGTTCGCTTATTTAAAAATTTATAAATTAATAAGCATATTATTTTACGCAGATAAAACAGCTAATTTGCTGCTCTTCTCGTATAGTTCGTGCTTACTTGCCAAGAGACCTCTCACGCTAGCTTTCAGGTGTAAATTCCCTCGGTAACTTACTACAAGCGTTACTTTGGCTGATAAAAAAAAAATAAAGATATGACGTACGTGTGGACCAAAAAATTTTTCGGCAGTAGTGCAGTCTGTAGACCAGTTACTGAACCTTTGATACAAGAAGTGGATGTGCAGTGGTGGTTTTTTATAAGCTTGGCGAAACAGATCAAAAAACAACGACAAAAAATATGAAAAAAAAAATATCGTCATATTAAAAAACGTACTCAAAATGTATTTTGCAAATATCTTGTCAACGATAATAGACACGCCGAGCATAATAATATTAGCGTGTATGGCGAAAAATTTCCTAATAGTTAAGCACTTTTGCAACATGTTGACTTACAAAAAATCTTGAGAACAACAATCGCTAAGACGTTGTTAGCTATTACGGTAATACTTAGGAAAAAGGCGCAAGCGCCAATACCAGCGAAGAAAAGCCATTCGCTTCATGCAGAAATTAAAAATAACGACACCTGCAGGAGAAAAGATGTCGATGCTAACTAATAAAGAATATACACCATCTTATAAAAAAAATTAGGAGAAAGTACTTAATTCAACAGTAAAAAAAAATAAATAACCAAAATAAGTTTTCTTACTCTTCAGTAGTATATACATAGAAAATAATACTTTTTTTCTTTAATTTCGTGGAAGAAAAAAAATTCTGAGTATGAAATAAATATAATGTATAGGTAAGTATAATTAATACTATTTACTTATGTGCTGATGTAAGAGTACTCCAAGAAGTAAGCTAATATTCGAGTAAAACCACAGTACACACTCATGAAATATCTGTATATTTGGTAGAAAAAAATTTTTTTATTACGAAAATATTAATATTAATTAATTAATTAGAATGAATACTCAACACCAAAAAAATTACATTAGTTCTTAAATATACATTATTGTTGAACTAAACGCTTATAACATATTGTTGTTTCTAAGATTCTGTGTATTCTTGTTAGTTGGTATCTGCAACTTTTACCTTATAGGTGGTGTTGTTTCAAATTACTACACGAAGTGAATACCTTGCTTCACCTTATAAGAGATAAATATAATAATCCAAGTAATGGTGTGGAGAGAGAGAGAGAGAGAGAGAAAGAGAGAGAGAAAAGAAAAGAGACAGCAACCGAGTATGAACTGGATAGGATTTTTGGTCTCAGTTTACGGCCAGAGCTTAATTTTGTATTTTGAGTCCAATAAAAAAATTTGTCAGTAAAAAAACTGTATTGAAAAGACAACTTTTTTTTTGTTGGTATTTTCTACTAACTTAGGTAAGTCTGGATTAAGGATAATTTTTTTTTTTTGATAATCAAATCAGTCAATTTAGGGGTAAATTACCCAATTAGTATGCAGGAAACAGCTACTGCGCCCTTGATGGTAATACAAAATAAGAATAACAAATAGAAAAATTCGTGCGCCTAAATATTGTAACACGTTTGAACATTTATAACGTTCAATCCAGAATCATACTTTACTTTATGACATTCATTGTTGCCTGACTACGTTATTTTCAACGAGTCTAACAGACAAAACTTTGTAGTCATGTACAGTAATTGGTGCGCAGCAATTCAGTCTTTAAACATTATAGGAGATACCCACGTAGTAATTAGAAGTGCTGTGACAGATGCTAATTTTTGAGCCGTGCGTAGTAATTTAAACAAGTTATATCATCACTTGAATAATTATTTAGAAAAAAAATCTGTTACATAACAGAAAAACGTTGCTTTTTTCAATTGCATAAGATGCTGCAAATAAAGATAAAGTGAAAGGCGTGACAACCCATTAATACGACTAATTTTATTATTAAAGACAGATAAAAACTTATTACTACCATGTATACCTAATAATATCACTGTAACTTAAGTCACTATCAGTAGCGTGCAGCTAGTAGCATTAGATTTTTTCGAAATGTAGCTTTTTTTTGGTTTTTTTTTTTAAGATTAATTTAATGAATAAGAAGTTTCAGAAGACGAATACTGCTCTAACTGTTTTACGTTTTTATTAATTATTCTGCTTTCCCTGTCATCTCTTGTGGCGTACAGCTTCTTTAATTAAAATGTCTCGAAATTTTGGTTTGTCACGCTCATTTCCACAATAAAATATTTAATGTATTAAGTTTTCCAGGATGGAAAATAGACATTTTTAGTCATTTAATTTTGCTAAGAATAAGAATTTAGTTTTGGTACAGATGACTTCTCCTTTTTCAAGTCATTTTTACGTGCGTTTACAGCTTATTTTCACTTTGTTGGGTTATTCGGTTACATGGGTCATTAGTATATCGTGATAATATCATAGCAATGTGTTTTTTAATCGTTTTTATTGTTAATTACGTGGACGACGACTTACCTAGATGTATACACGATTATAATTTGAATTTAATAGTTTTGAAAGCTTATACTTGTTTCTCACGAAATGAACCTTCAAACTCCTATATCTCGAGAAGGCTTAACTTTTATGATCTAAAAATTGATGGGTGCGTTCCTTATTATCAATTAAAACGCTTAAAGCATTTTTTTTTTAAACAAAAAACAAACAAATTTTTTTTTGTCATGGACTTCTAAATTATTACATAAAGAGAATTTTTAACAATAATATTTCATTAAGCGACTCGGCACGCGTACTTATTATAAAATAAATAGTCAACAGGCACTAGGATATTGGCTTGAATTTCCTTGTTGTAATGATACTTTTTTTAATAATTTAATAATCAAGAAGCTTACTATGTAGTTTAGTGAGAGACATTTTTTGTATCGATTATTTATGTATCCATTGAGATACACTGGGTCATTTTTTTAATGGGTTCTATTTAATTGATTACTTATATATTAGGAGCGCGCGGTGGCTCAGTTGGCTAGGTCGTGGATTGGCACGCGGGAGACCGTGGTTCCATTCCCGGGCAGTGCGACTTTACGGGCAAGTACCTCTGTGATTTTTCACATGTGCTTTTTCACCATGCAATGCTCCTCGAGGAGGGCTTAGGCGACCTTCTCGCAGCAAAAATTGCCTAATTTCCCCCTACCCCCCCATTTTTACATTTTTCACAT
>NW_019379600.1:449907-472013 GCF_000648655.2 Copidosoma floridanum
TATAGTATAAGAGCGCGCGGTGGCTCGGTCGGCTAGGTCGTGGATTGGCACGCGGGAGACCGTGGTTCCATTCCCGGGCAGTGCGACTTTACGGGCAAGTACCTCTGTGATTTTTCACATGTGCTTTTTCACCATGCAATGCTCCTCGAGGAGGGCTTAGGCGACCTTCTCGCAGCAAAAATTGCCTAATTTTCCCCTACCCCCCTCCCAGTAATGGGAGGCCTCCCATCCCACATTCCTTCCTTCTCCCAAGTGCTAAGTGCCCATAGTAGTTCATTTATTAAAGGAGCTGGACGTAGAGCGCTATAATATAAAAAAAAAAAAACTTATATACTAATATAAATGCACTCTCCGTTCTTTTTCTAAGAGCAAATTTTATATTTATTATTAATTTAACAATTTAAAAGCGTACTGGAGTTATTTGGTTAAAGTTGCCTGTTGTATTAATGATGTATGTAATGATTAAGCAGCACACTGCGTCGTCCGGTTAAAGGTACCTGTTATATTAATTATTTATTTAAAAATAAGGAAGCGCAGTTGGTCGTTTGGTTTGGTTAAGTGCATATTTGAGGAAATACAGAACCTATGTTAAGACCTAACTCAAGGTCTCTACATAGCATACATTATGATTACAGCATCCATGTGCGTTAATTTCATACGCTTAGTAATTAACGCTAACAGCGCCACTCTATGGTGTAAGCCGTTGTTTTCTTTTTTTAAGTGTATGTTATATTAAAATATTATTCAAGAAAAATAACACGGCACATGTATTTTTCTTACGGCAAAGAAATAATTTTATAGTTTGTTTGGTTGTTATTATATAATTCATAGTTTGACAACCTCACTTTTGCGCACTTTGACCGAACGATTATGGGCTACTTACTAAGCGTATTCTAAAAAAAAGTAGCTGTTTTTCGAAACTAATAAATTGTATGTTTTGTAGTGTTTTATTAAAACATCTCAGTAAAATAATATAAATAAAATATCATAAATAAAATAATTTCATAAAAAATCTTAGTATTCATTGGGAAGATTTTCAAAAACAATAATTTTTAACTGGACAGATGAAATAAAAACACTTCTTTCAACACAACTTTGTGTTATACAATTGTAAAATAAAAAAGGTTTGAATAACAGGTAGAAATTTCTGAATTCGTAAAAAAGGCTTACTGACGATAAGATATTACATTGTATTTAACTTATGTTAGATGTTAGAATTATAAATTGTAGTAAGAATACTTAAATATGAGATATATTTAAATTATAGTACTTACACAGCTCACTGTGGGAGAGAAACACATTTTCACAATTTTAACGTAAAATATATAATAGAAGTTTTTTAGGCATTTTCGTATTTGATAATGAGTATACAACAATCACACAAAAGCAAAGTATTTTGAGCCACCGTTAACTGAATGCAGTGCACTATTGGAGCGATAAAGTAATAGACAACAAGAGCATTATCATACGAACTTAGCAAATGACGCTACCTAACAAGTGAAAGATATCAATTTTTCGGATAAGATAGAAATAGTAGTTCTTAGCCTTTTAACCTTAAAACAGCACCTTTACTACTTGATTTTTAATTCTCAGGTGAAACAATAGTATACAAAACTCATTCAAAAAAGCTTTTTTACGAACCTTATTTAACTCGGATTTGGTTTGTAAATCAAAGCCTTTGCGAACTTGTAATTAATTTAATAATACAGAGATTTATAAAATTGAAAAGTCATTCCTTACAATGATAAAATAATTGGTGTAGCTATTAAATTAAACTTTAGCTAACTGATAGATTTAATCCTTGTACGTAATGCAGTGGTCTGCAAAAAGAATATTTTTTCTATAATATTTTTGAAGTAAAACAACGCAAAAAAACGTTGCCGTGACCGATTAATATGTGGGTACTCCAACGCTCCTACCTGACAACGCTACGCGGCAGCACCGCCGCAAGCAAAAATTAGAGTACCTGTGGGTACTCCAACGTAGGTAAAGAAGAAGTCAACTTCCTTGGATTTACGTTGACACCTCAAGGATTCAAGCCACCAGCGCACAAGGTGGACGTCATCGACAAGTTCCCAAAGCCGACTACCATCCAGGAGCTCCGTAGGTTCTTGGGCATGACGAATTATTATCGCCGCTGCATACCTAACGCAGCCTTTCTACAAGCTCCTCTAAACAATATGCTTGTCGGAGCACCCAAGAATAAAAAGGCCAAGCTGAGCTGGAACAGGGATGCCGATCAAGCCTTTGAGAACTGCAAAAAGGCTCTGCGAGATGCATCTGTCTCCTTCTATTTGTCTCCGCATGCACCGCTGGCTCTATCCACTGACGCCTCAGACTCAGCTCTCGGAGCAGTCCTCGAGCAGCATGTCGACTCTGAGTGGCGCCCAGTGTCGTTCTACTCAAGAAAGCTTACGCCAGCCGAAACCAACTACTGCACTTACGACAAGGAGCTCCTCGCGGCCTACACTGCAGTCAAGCATTTCAGCCGTTTTCTAGAAGGTCGCACTTTCGTACTTCGGACTGATCACAAGCCCCTCATCTACGCGGGTGAGCAGTCCTCCAACAAGGCATCTCCTCGTCGACAGCGGCATCTGGACTACCTGCTTCAATTCAATGTAGATTTCCAACACATCAAAGGAGACGACAATGCAGTCGCAGATGCTCTCTCGAGAACCTGCGCCATCGAGATGCCCTCTGGGCTTCGAGCACATCACATCGAAGCAGCTCAGAGGAACGACCAAGAGCTGCAAAATCTGCTGGACAATGGCATCCTGGACTTGCAGATGTTAAGAATAGAGGACACGGAGCTCGCCTGTAACGTCAAGGACGGAACGGTCAGGCCCTTCATACCAGCAACGCTACGACGTCAGGCTTTCGACGCTCTACACGCACCCGCTCATCCAAGCGCTCGTGCCATGGTCAAGTTGATGACGTCCAAATTCGTCTGGCCTGGCATTAAAAAGGACGCTAACCGCTGGAGCTTGGCCTGCCAGGGCTGCCAACTCTCTAAGGTCAGCAGACACAACAGAGCCGCCCTGCAGTCATTTGATCTCCCGGACAACAGGTTCGAGCATGTCCATCTGGACATCATCACTTTGCCACAGGTAGGAAATCTGCGTTACTGCCTAACCATGGTGGATAGGTTCAGCAGATGGCCAGTAGCCGTTCCTCTGGCTGACATCACAGCCGAAACAGTAGCCGCAGCTTTCACAAAGGAGTGGATTGCAAACTTTGGTTGCCCTCTAACCATAACCACCGATCAGGGCAAACAGTTCGAGTCATCTCTCTTTGCCGCTCTAGCACGCATGGTAGGAGCCAAGCACGTACACACGACGCCCTATCACCCTCAAAGCAACGGCCTGGTCGAGAGGTTCCACCGCACCTTCAAAGCAGCTCTTATGTGCGAGTCCAGCACACCATGGCCAGAACGCCTTCCAATTACTCTTCTCGGGCTGCGAGCTTGCATCAAGGAGGACCTCCAAGCTTCTCCAGCGGAGATGATTTTTGGCACCACTCTCCGCCTACCTGGTGAATTTTTTGTTTCTAGCAGCATCCAGGCAGAGCCGCACAAATTCCTAAACCAGCTGAGAGACCTCATGAGGACCCTTCGAGCAGTGCCAGCCTCACATCACGCCAAGTATCGCGTCTTCTACTACAAGGCGCTGGATACCTGCTCGCACGTCTACCTCAGGGTTGACAGCGTCCGCAAACCACTGCAACATCCATATACAGGCCCGCACAAGGTCGTCAGGCGCCTCAATGAGAAGCTCTTTGTTATCCTCGTGAATGGCGTGGAAAAGACTGTGTCAACGGACGGGCTCAAGCCAGCTTTCCAGGACGAAGATGACGTCCCCAAAACGTCTACGACACCGTCAAACGGTGCCCCGCCACCAGCACAGCCAGGCACCCCGCCACCAACACAACCTGACGACCCGCCACCAGCACTGCAGACCACCCCGCAACTGGCCCAGCAGCAGACCTCAGTCCAGAAGCCAAAATCAATCCTCAAAAGGACTCAGGCTCCTGTGCCAACGCCTTCTGCAACAGGGAGCTCATCAGCGTCCAAAGCGGGGCCGGCAATTTTGCGCAAACGGGTTTCGTTCCCTTCGTGCCTCACGAAGGTCTCTACGGGGGGAGTACCTGTGGGTACTCCAACGCTCCTACCTGACAACGCTACGCGGCAGCACCGCCGCAAGCAAAAATTAGAGCCGCGGAGCTGGCTCTCGGCGATCCAACCCAACCCGACTGCGACCAGACTTCTTCCCTGCGACGTACGTTGAGCACGCGACGCCAACTCTCGCAACGATCTCGCTATTATCTGTGATTTTAATAAAGTACAATTGCCATGTATCAATAAATATCAAGTTTGTCTTTCTTATAAGTGTGCGTTTCATTGTGTACTTTCACCTTGACTACCAAAGTGGTGACCCTGACGTGATGCAAAAGGTTTAGTGCACGGCCGCAAAGGGCCCGGTGAAAGTGACATGCCACACGTGTATTAGTGCGCCGTCAAGCAACAGCTCTGACTAAACGTCAATCTCGCTCTCTGCAGCTGGCTTCTTCGCGCACGGACAGCTACCCCTACAGATCGCAGCAGTGTAAAAAAAAATAAGACTAAATAAAGAAAAAAGAGAATGACCGGCGGGGGAAACGGAGACGGTAATGGCAGCGGCGGAACTGGCAACGGTGGTGATGTAACTCCGCCAGGACAGGTGGCGGTCCAGACAGTGCATAACTGCAAACTCCCGCCTTTCTGGAGAGCGTCCCCGGAAGCATGGTTTTTCCAGATCGAGTCTGCTTTCAACTGCAATCAAGTGCGTTCAGACACGACACGTTTTAACCTCGTCGTCGCAGCTTTAGACAGCGAGGTCGCGCAAGAGCTTCTCGATGTTCTGCGCGCTGTGCCAGACACAGGCAAATACGACTACCTGAAGAGGCATGTGCTAGCGAGATTCGCCGACACTGAGGAGAAGCGCCTTCGAACCCTCTTCACGCAACTGCACGTCGACGGTCGCACTCCGTCGCAGTTATTGCGTCACATGCGCTCCCTTGCAGGCAACAAGGTCAGTGACGAAGTGCTCAAGGTCAAGTGGTTAGATCTCCTCCCAGTGCCTACCCAGAGGATAATGCGTGTCCTCAAGAACAACACGCTAGATGAATTGGCAGAGGCTGCTGATCACATGGCAGACACGCCTGCATTGGTAGATGCCATCCGGCCGCAAGGGCATCAGCGAACTCCATCGCCGAATCGTGCCTCCTCGTTGAATTTTGAAGCCGCCCTTTCAGCTCAGGCCGTGGAGATAGCTGCTCTACGCGCTACCATGACACAGCTCTTGGCAACAGTCCAAAAGCTCTCGGATTCGTCTGAAGGAGGCCAGCGCTCGGGGCGGCAACGGAATCGCAACAACAGCCGCAGTAACAACAGATCCCGCTCGCCCACTCCCTCGCAGAATGGTTACTGTTTTTATCATCATCGCTTCGGCATGGATGCTAGGAAGTGCGAGCAGCCTTGTGCCTGGAAATCTCTTCCGGGGCAGGGAAACTAAGCAAGCTGCCGTCTGTTCAGGCGGCACACGGCAGCGAACTGCCTCAGGAAAACCGCCTTCACGTTTTCGACAGGAACTCTGGCATGAGCTTCCTGGTTGATTCAGGCTCTGTCGTCTCTCTGTTACCACGCTCAGCCGTGCGTCAAGGACTTACTGCTCAACCTTTAAAACTTTCAGCTGCCAACATGTCTTCTATAGCAACATATGGGCGCCGCATGGTCACACTCAACCTCGGGCTCCGGAGAGCATACACCTGGCCTTTCATCATCGCGGACGTTCAGGGAGCCATCATCGGTGCCGATTTTCTGGCGCATGCAGGCCTCCTCGTTGACATGCAGCGCCGTCAACTTTTGGACTCGGCCACCTCTCTCAGCGTCCCGGCGCAGGTGTGCGCAGCGCAACTGCACACAGTGTCGCTCCTCAGTAGCCCAGATCAAGGTCTCCCGGACTTCAGGGCACGATACGATCAGCTGCTGTCGGAGTTCTCAGACATCACCAAGCCCATGAAGCAACGAGCCACACTGACCGGGACAAGCGTGACTCACCGCATCCACACAACGGGACCTCCAGTCTACGAGCGTCCACGCGGCCTGCATGGTGAGCGTCTGAACGTGGCCAAGCGTATGTTCAACGACCTGCTGGACCGAGGAGTTGTGCGACGATCTTCAAGTCAGTGGTCTAGTCCTCTTCACCTGGTGCCTCGTCCAGGGGGAGCGTTTCGAGTCACAGGCGATTACCGGCGTCTCAACTCGTGCACACAGCCGGATCGCTACCCCCTCCCAGTGATAGAGGACCTCATGCATCGATGTCACGGCGCCAAGATCTTCTCCACAGTAGACCTGGAGAAGGCTTTTTACCAGGTGCCCATGGCAGAGGAAGACATCGGCAAGACTGCTGTGGCAACGCCCTTTGGTCTATATGAGTTTTTGAGTATGCCGATGGGCCTTAGAAATGCCACACAGACATTTCAGCGCTTCATGGACTCGCTGCTGCAAGACCTCCCTTACGCTCACGCCTACGTGGACGACATAATCGTCGCGTCCAAAAGTCACGAGGAACACCTACAGCACTTAAAAAAGCTCTTTGAAACTCTACGAGCTGCGAATCTCTACGTGAAGCTAGAGAAGTGCGACATAGGTAAAGAAGAAGTCAACTTCCTTGGATTTACGTTGACACCTGAAGGATTCAAGCCACCAGCGCACAAGGTGGACGTCATCGACAAGTTCCCAAAGCCGACTACCATCCAGGAGCTCCGTAGGTTCTTGGGCATGACGAATTATTATCGCCGCTGCATACCTAACGCAGCCTTTCTACAAGCTCCTCTAAACAATATGCTTGTCGGAGCACCCAAGAATAAAAAGGCCAAGCTGAGCTGGAACAGGGATGCCGATCAAGCCTTTGAGAACTGCAAAAAGGCTCTGCGAGATGCATCTGTCTCCTTCTATTTGTCTCCGCATGCACCGCTGGCTCTATCCACTGACGCCTCAGACTCAGCTCTCGGAGCAGTCCTCGAGCAGCATGTCGACTCTGAGTGGCGCCCAGTGTCGTTCTACTCAAGAAAGCTTACGCCAGCCGAAACCAACTACTGCACTTACGACAAGGAGCTCCTCGCGGCCTACACTGCAGTCAAGCATTTCAGCCGTTTTCTAGAAGGTCGCACTTTCGTACTTCGGACTGATCACAAGCCCCTCATCTACGCGGGTGAGCAGTCCTCCAACAAGGCATCTCCTCGTCGACAGCGGCATCTGGACTACCTGCTTCAATTCAATGTAGATTTCCAACACATCAAAGGAGACGACAATGCAGTCGCAGATGCTCTCTCGAGAACCTGCGCCATCGAGATGCCCTCTGGGCTTCGAGCACATCACATCGAAGCAGCTCAGAGGAACGACCAAGAGCTGCAAAATCTGCTGGACAATGGCATCCTGGACTTGCAGATGTTAAGAATAGAGGACACGGAGCTCGCCTGTAACGTCAAGGACGGAACGGTCAGGCCCTTCATACCAGCAACGCTACGACGTCAGGCTTTCGACGCTCTACACGCACCCGCTCATCCAAGCGCTCGTGCCATGGTCAAGTTGATGACGTCCAAATTCGTCTGGCCTGGCATTAAAAAGGACGCTAACCGCTGGAGCTTGGCCTGCCAGGGCTGCCAACTCTCTAAGGTCAGCAGACACAACAGAGCCGCCCTGCAGTCATTTGATCTCCCGGACAACAGGTTCGAGCATGTCCATCTGGACATCATCACTTTGCCACAGGTAGGAAATCTGCGTTACTGCCTAACCATGGTGGATAGGTTCAGCAGATGGCCAGTAGCCGTTCCTCTGGCTGACATCACAGCCGAAACAGTAGCCGCAGCTTTCACAAAGGAGTGGATTGCAAACTTTGGTTGCCCTCTAACCATAACCACCGATCAGGGCAAACAGTTCGAGTCATCTCTCTTTGCCGCTCTAGCACGCATGGTAGGAGCCAAGCACGTACACACGACGCCCTATCACCCTCAAAGCAACGGCCTGGTCGAGAGGTTCCACCGCACCTTCAAAGCAGCTCTTATGTGCGAGTCCAGCACACCATGGCCAGAACGCCTTCCAATTACTCTTCTCGGGCTGCGAGCTTGCATCAAGGAGGACCTCCAAGCTTCTCCAGCGGAGATGATTTTTGGCACCACTCTCCGCCTACCTGGTGAATTTTTTGTTTCTAGCAGCATCCAGGCAGAGCCGCACAAATTCCTAAACCAGCTGAGAGACCTCATGAGGACCCTTCGAGCAGTGCCAGCCTCACATCACGCCAAGTATCGCGTCTTCTACTACAAGGCGCTGGATACCTGCTCGCACGTCTACCTCAGGGTTGACAGCGTCCGCAAACCACTGCAACATCCATATACAGGCCCGCACAAGGTCGTCAGGCGCCTCAATGAGAAGCTCTTTGTTATCCTCGTGAATGGCGTGGAAAAGACTGTGTCAACGGACGGGCTCAAGCCAGCTTTCCAGGACGAAGATGACGTCCCCAAAACGTCTACGACACCGTCAAACGGTGCCCCGCCACCAGCACAGCCAGGCACCCCGCCACCAACACAACCTGACGACCCGCCACCAGCACTGCAGACCACCCCGCAACTGGCCCAGCAGCAGACCTCAGTCCAGAAGCCAAAATCAATCCTCAAAAGGACTCAGGCTCCTGTGCCAACGCCTTCTGCAACAGGGAGCTCATCAGCGTCCAAAGCGGGGCCGGCAATTTTGCGCAAACGGGTTTCGTTCCCTTCGTGCCTCACGAAGGTCTCTACGGGGGGAGTACCTGTGGGTACTCCAACGCTCCTACCTGACAACGCTACGCGGCAGCACCGCCGCAAGCAAAAATTAGAGCCGCGGAGCTGGCTCTCGGCGATCCAACCCAACCCGACTGCGACCAGACTTCTGCCCTGCGACGTACGTTGAGCACGCGACGCCAACTCTCGCAACGATCTCGCTATTCATCTGTGATTTTTAATAAAGTACAATTGCCATGTATCAATAAATATTAAGTTTATCATTCTTATAAGTGTGCGTTTCATTGTGTACTTTCACCTTGACTACCAAAAATACAAGTAAGATCATATGCGGTAATGAAAACATTATACGTACAGTCTATAACTATTTTAATTTGTAGAAGAGGAATCGTCATCTACTGTCATTGTTATACATATAAAACGTTAAGTAGGGGATATTTATTGAAAAATAACAGGAGAAAAGACCACAAAGTTAAAAAAAAGTGTTATTATGCAGTTACAGCTGTAGAAATTTTTCTATCGATAGATTTCTCTTAGTATCACTTGAACTTGAGTTAATTTGTATAATATATTATAAGGAATATGAAAAAAGGTACAGATGTATAAACAACATAAGAAAATTTGGAATTAAATAATTAAAATTTCTTACTCTATGAAAACCTTCATAAAAAGAGTTAAAATAGTCAAATTAACACAAAAATAATTTTTTAATATCTGAAGAGTGTTTAATCAAGCATACTGTGCTTTTGTGACTAAAGCAACAACGCTGTAACTCTTTTCAACGTGACATATGTGCTGTGATACTTTTCGATGAAACTGACAGCACTGTAATTGTTCTTGATGGAACTAATGGCGCTGTGATTCTTTTTGACGTAAATTATAACACTGTGATTATTTTCGACGTAACCTATGTGCTGTGTTTGTTTTCAACAGAGCCTATAGTGCTGTGGTTCTTATCGATGGAACCTACAGTGCTGTAAATGTTTTCAACGTGACCTATGTGCTGTAATTCTTTTCGATGGAACTGATAGCATTGCAACTGTTCTCGACGGAACCAATGGTGCTGTCATTTTTTTGACGCAAATCATAACACTGTAATTATTTTCGACATGACCTATGTGCTGTGTTTGTTTTCAATAGAGCCTATGGTGCTGTTGTTCTTATCGACGAAACCTACAGCATTGTAACTGTTCTCGACGGAACCAATGGTGCTATTATTTTTTTGACGCAAATCATAACACTGTGATTATTTTCAACGTGACCTACGTGCTGTGTTTGTTTTCAATAGAGCCTATGGTGCTGTTGTTCTTATTGACGGAACCTACAGCATTGTAACTGTTCTCGACGTAACCAATGGCGCTGTGATTTGTTTGACACAAATCATAACACTGTTATTATTTTCGACGTGACCCATGTGCTGTGTTTGTCTTCAACAGAGCCTATAGTGCTATTGTTCTTATCGATGGAACCTACAGCACTGTAATTATTTTCGACAGAGCCTATGGTGCTGTTATTTTTTTTTATGAAACCTGCAGCACTGTAATTGTTTTCGACGAAACCTACGGCAATGTGAGATTATTTTTGACGCACCTCATAGGGCTGTGATTCTTTTCAATGGAATTCGTAGTGCTATGACACTTTTAGAACGAAGTTCTTTATGTCGCGTTACTCGAGGGGCTGGAATTTTAAAACCGACAGATTTTTTCTTTTTTTTTTAAACAACAGTGGTTTACCCAGAGTCTCTTCCTCCCAAGTTTTTCCCCTTACCCCGTCCCCTACTGTTCCCTATACACTTCCCCTCTCCCCACTATATATGTATGTATGCCAACCATGCAGAGTTACTATTCTGCACACCTTTGCCCACCATTCCCTCCCTCACACTCCCAAGCAATTAATTTTTAAACAAATTTCAATTTTATTTTCATATCACTTTGAATTTTTTTCTTTTACAATTCTTAAAAAAAAAAAAAACACTTTCCAGTTAAGAGTTTAGAATATAATTAACAGTCTTTTTATCTACGGAAGAATTAAAGAGTCAGAAGTTATTCTTTTTCAACTCTTAAAGCAAAAAAAAAAGTCTACTTGCTGTACAACATGGGCTTATTTTTCAATCTCATTTAGGTATGATTTTTCGATAGAGCTTCTGTGGCGTGCATGACATTGGCGTCGATCTGCTTTTACGATGACAATAGTTTTTAGCTAAGTTTGTCGCAGCAACCTACCCACTCGTTAACACTAACTGCTAATTAAATTGACAAGTCAATCCAAAAAAGTTTTTCGAGCTTTGGGGCTTGAAGATATTTTTTAACTGAGCTTATTTAATAATTTTAACATTCTCTTCTTCTTAACACTCCAAATAAGACACTAAGTTTCTGGCACTTTTTCCTAAGCAAGCCATAAACTTTTCATTCTTATTGACTACTATTCTTTCACTTTTTGTTCAGAAGATTTGTTTTTCAAGAGTTTTGTCTTCTTGATTAGCTTTGGAGGATCAAGAAATAAGCAATTACCTGGGATCAGATGTTTTTTAAGCAGCTTTCCTTTTATGGCAGGCCTAATTTGCTTATTCCTGCTAGCGTACAGTAAACGTGGAACAAATAACTAGAACTAGAGCTTGATTGACTGTTATGCGTTGTCCAATTACGCTAAGGATATTGCCACTAAGAACCTTCTTTGCGGTTGTCGTAATTTTCGCCTGTCCGTCCAACTCTTCTTGCGGAGATTTAAGGCCTTCCTCGTTTTTCGAGTTAGGATCTGCTCTCTTCGGCGACTTGGCACATGAATTTTTCTGGGATGACAAAGCATGGATTCACTTTAAATTAAACCTGGTTTAAGTTATGCAATTAATAAGGTCATACGCAATTTTTAGCCGCATATATGTTTCAAGGTTAGACCTCCTGTATTGAAAAAATTATGTTTATGTAATGAAGCAATTCTACGATTTTTTTTGTTTCCGACAAGGGTAGNATGAGATGAGTATAGACACAATTTCTCAGGTAACAAGGGGGTCGCCAGACCCACAGGAAGAACGAAGCTCTGTAAACGTTAGTACTGCATTCATGTTGCTTACTAAAACAAAAACTTGAAAAACAAATGAAAAAAAAAAAAAAAATAAGTAGTTTAGTACTCACGATGGTTGAACTTCGTGTGAACGTCGTGCATAAATACAGTACTCACTAAGTTCAACCATCGTGAGTACTAAACTACTTATTGTTTTTTTTTCTTTCATTTGTTTTTCAAGTTTTTGTTTTAGTAAACAACATAAATGCAGTACTAACGTTTACAGAGCTTCGTTCTTTCTGTGGGTCTGGCGACCCCCTTGTTACCTGAGAGATTGTGTCTATAGCCATCTCATGTTTAAAGAACTTCTTTCTTACCGTGGGTCCCATGACCCATTAATACCTCCTGGTTTGTTGTTTTAATTTCCTTTATAATTTTTTTATTAGTTTTTTTAATTGACTAGCGTCGTGGGATACTTTTCTTTTGAGCTCATTACACTGCTACAGTCTTCCAATGATGTGTCTATAATATCCATGACTCTTAGTATTTTGGACATTACTTACGTGATTTATAGTTTTTACGATCACACCTCCGTAATTGATATAAATTCTTATCTATTTTACAAATGTTTCAATTGTACATATTAAAGAGGAGCATTGTAAATCGGAAAATCATTTGTACTAAAATGAAAATGTTAATTACCTTAATCATCGCCGACAGGTATTATTAATTACAGTAATAGAAACATTTTCTATATCTAAGAACTGATAGAAATTTTCTGAGAAATTACTAGAACCCTATGCAACAAAATTATTAACGGACTTATATTTTGAAATTTGTTTACGCTTAGCTGCTGGCTCCACACAACTTGGTATTTTGCGCTTAGTTGTTTCGACTGTACAGACAATTTCAGAAGCTCTTCTAACTATCGTATAAAATGAAATCTCGGACTCTCCTTTCTTTGTATTTATTGATTATTTTTTAATGTCTTTCAGTTTGTCAGCAATCAAACTGTCTGTATTTTTATCTAAAGTTTTCACAGTAGCCTTACCTTTATTTGCCTTTTTCTTAGCCCCACTGATTTTAATTGCACTTGGTTTTAATTTAGGACTAGCATTACTATTCAAATTAGAACTTTTCAAGTGACTCACAGAGTCTGTATCCATAGGCACTTGTCCAAACTGTACATAAATAATTTAGTAAATTGAATAAGCTTAGATATAATAATTTGAGTCATGAGGAACACTTACCTGAATGGAAAAAACATGATTCTGGCTTTGACTGAGATAACCAGCTAGCACTACTTCTCTAGTATACTGAGCATCAGTACATTGATTCCTGAATTGATGATGATCTAAGGAGTTGGCTAATTCAGTCTTAAACTGATTCCTATGAAGCAATGGCAAATAAGAACTTGACATGTAAAGATAAAAAACTAAGCAGAAAAGTTAAGTAGTGTTTAAAACAAAATGAAATTCAACATTCTAAATTTTTAAGTGTTCAATAACTTTACCACCTATTTAATAAAAGGCCTAGCTTTTTTTAAATATGAGATAGGAATGGCTATTGATGAGTCTGAAAAAAGGATATAATTATTATTGATCTTCAAGCTAGAATTGTGCTGATCATCAAAATGCTACTTTATGTGCTATGAAAACTATAGATATCTCTTTATTCTGTAATAAAATTGTCTAAGGAATTCAAATATGTGGTAGAGTCAGAGTCCACCACTACAGAAAAAAGCTTAAACAGTTGCAAAATACTTTGTTTGAAGTACATTTATCTTTTAAGAAGTTGAATTTGTGATTTAAACCAAAATCTATTACAGTAAAGTGAGTACTTAACTACTATTTAATTGTGATTTGGATCTTGAATCACGGAGAATTTAAATCTGCTGTAGTATGTAATACAAATACATAATAAGATATATGAAACAACAATTTTTGATCGTAAAATTTAAATGATTGGGCGAATCGTGTGTAGCTCTATCCCTTGTCACACTTGATAATCTTGTTTGAGGATTAACAGCATCGGAAAACTCAATCTAATTAGAAGTAAACAAACTTGAATAAATAAAAGTTGTCCATTCTTTGATGAAAGTCATCTTTGACATCGCTTTGATGTCATTCTTTGATTGAAAAAAAATTAAAGCATGTTAAACTCAAATTTAACCCTGACCCAGCTGCCATTTAATAGAAATTTAAATTTTTTTCGATGCAATATCGCTTCATCCATTTTTTTTGTTAATTTACTTTAAAATGGAATAATTTACATGAAAAAAAAAGCTCAAATGAAGTAAATTATTTTTCTTATTAACATATTTGAAGATTCTTAAATTTTTATTAACGAAACATTATTTAAGCTTTGATAAATAAATTCAATACTAAAGAAAAATTTAATACATAAACTATAGCAAAGATCATTTTCAATAACGTGAAATAAATAGACAGATAAAATACGCTATTAGTGCATTCGAAGAGTTATAAAATCAATCAGTAGGTCAACGCCTGTTTGGGGTACGACACACTAAGATTATTCTATACAAACCATTCGGTGAAACCTAATACCACAACGTAGAGTCAATGATTTGAAAAGAAAGTATACTGTAAGAAACAGCAAATATGCCTCTTAAGCCAACGCAATGCATGTTTCTTGACTAACTGAAATTAAATTAATTTTTGGGTAGAATTAATGAGTTCTGCATTTTTCTCAAAAGTTGAGATGTCATAGATGCAAACACCATCATTTTAGGAAAGTATTCAAAATACTAAAAGAGTTTTTTTCAAGGCACATTCATTTTGAAAAAAGTTATATTCATGATTCAAAAAAGTTCAAGTTAATTAAAAGTGTGATTCAACTGCTATTTAGTTGCGATTCAAACACTAAATCGTAGATAATTTAAACGTGCTGCAAAAAAAGCACAGCTTAACGGATCAGATAAGAAAAATTATAACTCGTTGCGATTACTTTATTATAACTACGGCTTCTATTTTATATAAAATTGGAAGGAAATTCAACTGGCAAATACAGTGCCATTCAACTATGAATTTACTATCTTTCATCAGTAACAAATACTTTGGCATACATTAAAATAAAAAAATTTCGTGTTTACAATCATTTTTTTTTCTTTTTGTATTGTTTATTTGTATTATAAGACATTAAACTTACTTTTTTCTTTCTAAGTAAAATGTAACAACAAATTTTAAATGTAATTCATCCTCAATTTTAAGACAGATTAAAAAATGATTAAAATAGAATTTAAATGCAACCTTAATTATTTAGTCAACAAAATTATTATGACTCAGTAATAGATTAAATAAAAAAAATATCTAGTCTATTTATTCTTTTCATTGTAACGACAGCAAAAAAAAGTTTTTTTTTTGAGGATAATAGTTATTTCTAATTTTTATCTACGATATTTTTTTCAAGGAAGTTTTATCATTTTACTCTTGGGTCTGCAGACATCAGAAATTAGCTTGGCAACTGTTTTTTATTATCTATTAATTAACTGTCTTCCTATGCAATCAAGCATTGACAATGAGAAACCTAATTTTTTTCTTAAATTAATTTTTTAGGCAAGCTTAAATTGGCAATTAAAAACTCAATTGACATTAAGTATTATTTATTGATAATGCATTCTAAGGTGATCAAACATCAGTGATAAGAAGCCTAGCTTAATTTTAGTTTTAATCGTTATTCAAATGTTTTTATAGGCAAGCAAGCATTGGTAATAAAAAACTAATCGTTCTTTTGTGTTATCGAATAGCTTATGATTTTCTTCGGTGAGCAAAAGTTGTTAATACAAAATTGAGTTCATTTTCTCTACCAATTGTAAGTAAAAATTTCCGTAGGCTAGCAAGTTGAGGTGACAAAAGTCCCTACATTTTTAAAATTTATTACTAATTTTTTTTTTTTGGCTAGCAAGTACTGGTGATAAGAGGCCCAATAGTTTTCCAGTATTATTTAATGATAATCTTTGTCTGTTGGCAAAAAAGCATTGAAGATAAGAGTTTTAACTTAACTGGAGTATTACAGTTGAAAGATTACTTTGGCAACCAAGCATCCATGATAAGCAACTCAACTGTTTTTCAGTGAAAGTTAGTTAACAAACTATATTCTTAGGTAAGCAAGCATTACTGGTTAACAATCTATCTATATTTAAACCTTATTTCTTAGGAAAATGTTTCCATCATCGTCCATGATTTCTCAACTAGGTTTGCAAAAATACTGTTGGGTCCTCAGTTGCCAATGCTTGCTTGCGCGAGATAACAAGTAACTAATATATAATAGCTGAAAACACATAAATATTATTAAATGAAACTAAGAAAAAAAATGGGTTTCTTATCACTTATGTTAGCTCGCCTAAGCGAAAAATTTATTAATTGATACTAAGAAAATGACTAAGCCTACGGAATAATGTTTATTACAATTAGGATCCAAATTTAGTTGGGTTTCAAGTAATTGATGCTTTTGCCCTTAAGAAATTTTTGCTGATTTTCTAAAGTAAAAGTAGTAGCATTGCTTATCACTAGTGCTAGTATATCTAAAAAAATATATTGTAAAGTTACTTTACTTAAAGACGAATAGGTTCTTACGTTGCCTATGAAAATAATTTAATAATTAATAATACTTGAAAATAGTCAGATTTCTTATAACCTACGCTTGTTTATCTCAAAAAAAAATTTATCAATAAAATCTGCTGAAAGTCTCATTTTATTGACAATTAGTACTTATAACTTGTATGGTTTTCAGTCACCAATGGTAGCTTGCGTAAGAAAAAAATTTAATAAATGATACTAAAAAGAGTTAGGTATTTTATTATCCATGCTTGCTGGCCTTAAAAAAATTTTCTAACAATAAAAAGTAAAATTCAGTGTAAATTTGTATAACTGGTACTTGCTCCCTAAGAATATTTGTCAACTTACTGTAGTAAAAATAGCGGCTTTGCCAATTACTTATGCTCATTTGCCCGAAAATATATTTTGTAAATTTATTAAAGTTTAAAACAATGAGTCTCAGTAATCAATGATGCTAGTTCAATTTGATGAACATTTGATTAACAGATTATACTAAAAGTAACTAAGGTTTTTGAATAACCATGCTTACTGGACCAAGAAAACGATTTATTTTTAAAAAATACTAAAAAAAATTATGTTTCTAATTAACAATGATTGTTTCTCTAAGAATGTTTATTAATAATTTACTATACTCAAAAAAAGTTGCATTACTTATCATTTATACTTGCTATCGTCATGAAACATTTTTTAATACTGCAAATATTTTTCTTTAGTTGGATATTTCAAATCTAGTGCTTCCTCACGTAACTTGCTTGCACCGATGCTTGCAGGCTTAACAAAACATTTTATCAATAACTGATACTACAATTTAGTTGGACTTTCTTTTACTAAGATTTTCTCGCCTACGGAAACTTTTTATTAGTTAGTAATCCTTAAAAATAGTAAGGATTCTGGTCACTAATGCTTGTTGCTTAAAAAAAACAATTTACCAATAAGTATTAACAAAAAAACTAGCTGGGCCTTTTATTGCTAGTGATTGCTCGCAGAAGAAAACCATTTATTCATAAATACTTTAAATCAGTTAGGTATCCTACCACCGAAGCTGATTATCACCATTGCTTAGTACCGCTGCCTGCTAACCAAAAAATATGTTTTATCGAATAGCTATACTACAAAATACATGGTTTCTAACTGCTGATGCTTGCACGTCCATGGAAACAATTTTCTAAAAAATTATTTTAAAAAATAATTAAGTTTCGTATCACCAATGTTTGTTAATGTGGGGAAGCATACTTTAATTAAGTTTTGTTACTTGTTACTTATGCTTACTTGGCTAAATAAATAGTTTATTAGTCAATAATACTGAACTGTAGTCAAAGTCTGACTCGTGCTGCTTGCTTGCGTATAAAAAAAAGTTTACTACACAAAAATACTCAAAAACAGTTACGTTTCTAATTACTGATGCTTGCTTGCCTAAGGAAAAATTTTGTTAATAAATACTTAAAAATGGTTAGATTTCTTATTGTTAATGCTTGCTTGCCTGCGCCAATAGAATATTTATTTACTTCGATACAGTATATGATCGATGGTTGCTCACCCAAAAATATGTTTAGTAAACTATACATAAAAACAGTGAAGTTTTTTACTATCGATGCCTACTTGCTTGAGGATATTCTGTAATAAATTACTACACGACAGTTTTTAATCACTGATTCTTACTTGCGTACGAAATAAATTTATTTACGATTGATACTAAAATAAAATTATTTTTCTTATCACTGATGCTTGCTTGCTTAAAAATATATTTTTTTAACAACTAATACTAAAATTATGTTTGTTTTTTTACGACCAATATTGGCTTACCTCAGAAAATAATTTTTTACTTTATAATACTAAAGAATTGTTTGATTTTTCATTACTCGCATTTCCTTACCTAAGGAAACAATTTATCGATAAATAATGCTTTAAAACTTCAAGGATCTTAAATGACTTAGTGCTCAGTGGGATAGCCTACTAAACGTAAAAACTAAAGAGATCGTGGATTAAAGTTTTATAAAAAATTATCGATATTTTTTTGGGGGCTATTAAGATGTTATAAGTACCTAGGACACTGGAATATCACTTATCCAATTTGTAAGAACAAATGCTTGATTATTTTTTTAAATATCTCGAGCCCGTGGGGCTTTCTTTTAAAAGGAAAGCCAACACGTGGCCAGAACATTGGGTAAAGCCACTGTTGGTTTAAAATGATCCATACACTGAGTGATATGTCTTATTTGAAATATATCTTTTCATGTAACTATATAATAGCTAGGGTCAACCTAAGACAATCGCTACTTCCTTTAACTAATACTTAGTAGGAGAGATGACTGAATCGTCAGAAAAGAACTTTGCATGGCGCCAGCGTAAAAGATTCGCATACTTAAAGAAAAAAAGGATAAATGTTAAGAAAAAAACAAGAAGGGCAGAGATAAGGGACAAGAAACATGTAAAAAAACTACTTTTCCTAACACTTAAATACGTATGAGTATTTTATCACTGATGCTTGCCCGTCTAAAGAAACACATCATTTATGAGTACTATGAAACAATTAGGTGTCTTATCACTGACGCTTCCTTGCCTAAGTATGTATTTTAATAATATAGTCTACCGCAAAATAATTGAGTTGCCAATCACCGATGCTTTCTTTCCTAGTACACTTTTTATTTACAAAGAACACTAAAGAAAAGTTAGATTTTTTTATACCAATGTACACACTGCTACCTAGCAGAACCAGAAAATTAAGGATACACCATGCACGTACACACTGTCACTTCGTAGTACCAGGAAATTAATGAGATAGTGTGCGGATACACACTGCCACTGAAAATGACCAGGACGATGAGGTTGTGGCGTGCGTAAATTTACTACCACTCAATAAGTTCAGGAACATGAGATTACAGTGTTCGCTAACATACTGCTGCTCAACACGTTCAGGATAACAAGATTATGGCATGTGCAAATACACTGCCACTTAACAGGTTGAGGACGACGGAGTCGCAATGAGTGAATGTATAGCGATTCATGTAAATTAATATCGCAGTGCATGCAAATAAAATTTGTACGGTGAGAGTACAGGGGTCCACCTTGAGAGAATACAAACATGCATTAAACGCATACAGAACAGCCGTCTGCTCTCAGCTATCCCAACTTTTGACTCATACAGTTCAAAGCACTGCTGTACTGTAGACGGCTAGAAAGCCGGCTGTCTGAGGGTCTGAGCCCAGCGCTTAGAACGTATACGTAGCAACCTCTGAGCTAGATCTTTAACTACTGATGTTATAGTAACGGTATATATATATATTAATATTTATATAAAATTTTTGTAAGACTGAAAGAGTGCGTGATATGTGTATAATGAACAAATACAATTAAAGTTTTGTTAGTTAGTCTTTGTTAATTATAAGAGTCAAATGACTGTGTCAAAATTAATAATTGATCACAATACAACAGAAGATCACCTTCAAAACGTCTCATAAAAGTTATTTGCTTTCTTAGAGAATAACAATTTATGAACTATCAAAAGTATTGGTTAAGGTTGCAGTCACAGTTTAACAAATGCATTTGGTAAAAAAGACACATTTAAAGTCTCTAATTGAGTTGGACTGTTAGTGTTAACTGTAGTTTTTACAAAATTTGCCTAAAATAAGGAAAAAAAGACCTTAGGTTTAATTTGAAAAAACCTTACGTTTTTGTTGCTTGTTTTCGTCTTACTCCTTTTTTTAAATAATACAAGTTAAAAGCTTAAATAAGTTTTAAAAAGGAAAATCTTAATACAAATATCGTTAATAATGTCAACACGATATTTTCCACAAAATATACCTACATTCCAAGTAATAAATAAAACATATTTAAAAATAGATTTTTAATTGAAATAACATAACAGTAGAAATGACCACATAGCAAGGCACTTTTAGTCAAGCACTAAATGTTTTGAGCGGTGGTCACTGTAATCATTATAAATCTTTCTTAAAAAAAAGTTTTATTTCATTTGTATTAGTAAAATATGAATGTAAAGTTGAAGAGTGTGAAGTTCGTCTATCATATAAATATTAATTATTTTGTTATTTCGCCTTCGTCAAGTGTCAGAGTTAAATTATATCGATAATATTATTAATTTTAAATGATTTCTTGGTAAGTGTTCAACTAATTGTGGTGATTTTCCCAGCAATCAGCTGGAATTAAAGACGTATATCTTCAAGATTAAACAGAAACAAACCTTTATTTTTTGTCACTGATAGTCCCCATAATCTTGTTTTCAATTTGGTCAAGTAAACCACTTTATTTGATTTTAATAAAACTAAAAAATAATTTAATAAAGATAGAAACAAATGGAAAAGTACTTTTTTTTAAGCATTAAATGTTTTGATGAGTAGTTGCTGTAATCATTATGAATTTTTCTTAAGAAAAGCCTTCTTTTTATTTATACTGGTAAAATACTGTAAGATTGAGGGCAAAAAATACTTTCATACTATAAACAACAGTAAAAAATTTAATAGTTTGTTTTTGACAAGTATCAGAGTCATAAAATATTGTTAAAATTGTTAATCAATAACAAATTCACAAGCGGTTCATCAAATTAAGTTTTATGAGAGATATCTGCTTTATTTAATAAAAACAATTGATTAACTAATTCTTTGTTAATTGATATCTCTGTGTTGATAAATACTTTTCTAGAGAAGTATACGTACAAACAAAGCAGTTAATAGAAAATATAGTGTTTATTTCTTAGTAAGTGTTCAACTGTAGGTGGTAGTTGTAATGTCCATAGCATTTAGTAAGAATCTAGAATAAGAGACGAAATACTTTACGGTTTTAACAGGAAAAAAACTTCAATTTTTGTCACTGATGGTCGCCATAATACTGTTTTAAATGTAAATAATTGAAGCACTTTAATAAGTTGCTTGAAAAACCAAAATACCTTCAAACTAATATAAATAACAAATCGCAAGGCCCTTTATTTAAAGGATTGATTATTTTTAACAGTAGCTATCATTATTATTAATTTTTTTTAAGGAACATTTTCTTTCAAATAATATTAGTAACAGAATTTGGTAAGGTTCAAGATTTTAAAAACATTTATAACAGGAATAACAGTAAATGTTTTGTTATTTTTACTTTGTAAAGTGTCAAAATCTAAAAATGTTGTTCATATCAGTAATAAATAAAAGTACAACTAACAACTTACTAAATAATGCGTCATAAGTAGTATCTACTTTATTACATAAAAAAAAAAATTGAATATTACTTAAAATACTTAATCTTTTTTATTACTATATTTTTTCAAGGACCCACATGTCTCTTACCGATAAAGTAAGAAAAATATGCATAATTGTATGCAACTATTTCGAGTTTATGCATACAGTTATGCATATTTTTTATACTTTTTCGGTAAGGGATATTAACAACTGCAGTTAATAGAAAAAAAATTCTATTTTATGACAAGTTTATTACTGTTAGTATCTTAATTCTCACGGCATGAGGCTATAATAGAAAAAAAAAATTGAAGGATAAAAATAAAACTCTGATAATTTTTGCCACTGATGGCCGCCGTTATCTTGTTACAATTCTATACACGTGAATTTCTTTTAAACATTTTTTAAAAAAGTAAGAGTGTACTTTAAACAACAGTAGCTAGTATAACTAGTAGCTTGATAAAAAGCGTACAATAACTTATATCTAGTTTATTGCATAAAAACAATGTATATTACATTATTTGTATTATTTTCAGCCTCT
>NW_019379600.1:496566-626379 GCF_000648655.2 Copidosoma floridanum
ATGATTTTAATGATAATAATAATAATAATAATAATAAAAAAAAAAGTCATGGTCAGGAATCAAAGAGTACCCAGCTACGAGTCAAGCGAGCGCAAAACTCTTAGTCCACTCGACCATCGAGAGCTACGAGAAGCTATGGTCAAAAGTAGTATTCAGGTTGTGAGAAGTGGGCGGGGCTTAAGTTAAAGGCTAGGTAGGGGGGCTTCCCTACTCCTACCTGCCCGGTGAGAGAGAGAGCATGGTTCTTCTGCGCTTGCACTACTAGCCAAGAGCACCCAAGAGAAGTCTTTGGTATATCGCAACACTGCCATCAATCACTTTAACACATGCTCTTATGAAATTTTTAAGAGCTCACACCGTGAGGGCCACTTCAACCAATTTTACTCCATCTAATTTAACATGGGTTTTCCAAAAAATGGGGTGCAGCACCAAAATTTACATAGCAAAGAGATATATTGAAAGTCAGACTTTTTTTCTAAACAGTCCAATGGCACTAATGATCAAATCGTTTAATACTTTTGGTCAGACATTCGATGTTTTCAACGGAATATACTAAAATCATAATTAAAAACGGTATCGCAAGCAATTTACTACATAAAATCTTATAAAATACGTCTGCTTCATTAAATAAAAGCCATCTATAAAGTTTAAATTACATTATTAACAGTCTTTGTTTTAATCATTACTCTCTTACGTTAGTATATATATTAACAACTAGAGTTAGTAAAAAAAGAAAATTTCTATTTTTAGGTTCATGTTCGATGGTTAGTAAGAATAGTGATTTTCACAGCCCCTAGCGATAGTAAATCAATTTTTTGTCACTGAAAGTCAACGTAATCCTATTTTAAATTTATACAAGTAATTTATTTATATGACTTTGTAAGAAAACAAAACAAAATAATAAGGAAGCATTAAAAACAAACTGTAATATCCTTGTCTGTAAGCAATAAATGTTTCTAAGAGTGGTTGCTGGAACGAGTATCAATTTTTTTTTAAAACGGAATATTTTATATATTTGTAATACGAATACTTATAACTTTGATTTTTATAAGAGTTAGGTTTAAGTTATATGGTTAATATGATAAATTAATAACAATACAACTAGCCACTTACAAAATGCTTGATAAGTTATATTTGCTTTGTTACTTAAATAAATGTCTTAAGTAATATTTGTATTATTTACAAAGTTTTTATCATTATAACTGTCCTAAGATATAAAAACTTTGTTTTTATTAACTGTTGTTGTAAATACATGTAGTAACGTAAAGAGTGGTGATAAAAACAAAGACTTTTGTGAATACGAACAATAAATTTTACATTGTTTGAGTCGAATAAAAAAATTAACTTGGGAAAGGCGTTATTTAGTCAATTACTGGAGACACAGTTATTAATCCACAGATTTAACAATACATTTTGACTCTGACAACTAAAAAAGACAATCTAACTCATTTTTTACGGCTATTCATATCACAGAAGCATAACACAGTGTTCATCCCCACGACTAACTGTTACCTATGTTATGCAAATGAGACCTTTTGGTACGACTAATTAATCATGATAACGACTACAAGAATAAGTAAAAAAAAAAAATTTTTTTCTGACTAGTTTTCCTCTCTTATAGGTGACTGTAAGTCACTTATTTAGCTACTTGAAAAAAAAAATTATGGTTAAACACAAAGTCTTAGCATTTTTTTGCACTGATAGTCACCAAAATCTTGAAAGTGAATGGTACAAGTTAACTTCTTTAAAGAGTTAAAAAAATGGAAAATATTAAAACTGTTTTCGTCACTGATGGATGCCAAAATTATATTTTTAATTTATTTAAATTATTTATGTTAACATGTACCATATACAACTTATTAATCCTATAATTAACATAAAAAAAAACTTGAAAGATCCTTCTCTTGAATTGTTAATTTTGTTTTAAAGTGATCGCTGTAAACAATAAGTTTTTATTCAATAACACTTTGTTTTTAATTGTTTATTACACAGTAAATAAGTATTGTAAGATTAAAAAGTGGTAATAATGACCATCACACAAATATATAATATTCTGGCTTTGTCAAAAAAAAAGAGTTCAATTATGATAGTATTATTATTATTAATATTCCATAACAATCAAACAAGTGATTACTTATATATACCTTACGAAAGAGAGTTCATGTTGGTCATATAATAGTTAAAGAAAATCAGCGCAATGTTTCCGACATTTATATTTATATATTTAATAACATTATTGTTACTAAAGCAGTGTATCCACTTAAATATCAAACCATTGGATACTTTTAGTCAGGCATAAAACGTTTTTATTGGTAGTTGTTGCTATTATGGTTAAGTATTTGTTAAAAAAGGTCTTATTTGCATAACATAGGTAACAGTAAGTCGTGGAGATAAAAACTAAGTAATACTTCTGTGAATTGAATAGCAGTAAAAAAGTATCAGATTATTGTTTTCAATTGTTAGAGTCTAATTATATTGTTTAACCTGTTGATTAATAACTGTGTTACAAGCAATTAACTAAGTAATGCCTTTACAAGTTCATTTTTTCATTAGACTAAAACAATGTAGAAATTATAATTTTAATTTACAATAGTCTTTGTTGCATTTTATCGTTTTCTACGTAACTTCATGTATTCACAATAACAGTCGATTAAAACAAAGTTTTTATTTCCCGGTTAATCTTCAACTGTTTATCAGATTTGTTATTTTTACAGCATTTTGCTTAAATAATAGACGAAGAACTTCAAGGTTAAACTGGGCAAAACCCTTTTTTTAACTAATGGTCACCGTAATCGTGTTTCTAATTTATTAAGTTAGAGAGCTTGATTGAGTTTCTCATCCAACCATAATAAATTAACTCATCCAACAAAAAAACCGTAAAATACTTTGATTTCAAGGATCGAGATTACACACATCACTTGTCTTACAAATATATAAAGCAAAGTCGCTAAAACCGTTGTAATTGCTAACCGCGAAAACTGTAGAACTGATTTTGCTGAAATTTTGCATACTGATTCATGGTACTTCCTCGATGGTTTTAGTGTAGTTTGTATCTTAAAAAATTTAATAACAATAGCAATAAATAAGCTCAAAAATTTAAAAAAAAAACGCCAGCTTTTCACTTTAGTTCAGTAAAATCCGCTAGGTGGCGTCGACATGAAATCGAGGCTACCTGCAACAGAATTAAATAAGTGTGATTATAATACGCTTAAGCGTTTCAACAACTGATGCAATCGTGCCTCGGCAGTTCAACGAGCTGCATGGAGAATTTGGATGATATTCTTGCAGCTGGATATCCTAGTTACAGACGACATTCTTCTCTAAGGGGAAATGGATATAGATTTCCATTTACCCTGAATCTCGATGAGTGCAATAAAAAAAAAAGTCTTTTCAATCGATGACATCTCTGGCATTACACTAGAAGACATATCTAGCCAGAGCACAATCTGCACCAACTCTTCAGAGTTGTGTGGCAGTCCCACCATCCCGCCTGGTGTAGTCAGAGAATTTTTGGCTATAAATGTAAGCCAGGGAAAACAGCTCTGAGGGGCACGGGCCACGGGTGGCCACAACGGCTACCTTCTTAGTCATCACGTCCCCAGCGCGATTACCCACATGTCCCCGTCTAACAATGAGCGGTTAGTTATGCAGGAAACGACCCAAAGACGAGATATTATTTGGTCAGTGGCGTATCTCCCTCCATCACAGTCTCCGTACATCAAGACTCCCAGGGTAAGAATCAAACTACCCATAGCCAGCTCTTTATCATCAGGAATAATAATAAAGAATAGCCTGGAAGTTTCACCTTTGGCGTTTTTTAGGCCCATTATAAGTATTTACGTTCCCTACTTAACCATTAATTTTATCGGTTCTTTTTAGGGGCCACCTAAGTGTGAGCTACCTTGCCAACAAATACATTTTTACTACCATTTCCGGAAGCGATTCGTTGACTAAAAGACTATACTGGCTAAAGACGGGCACTATTAACCCAAGTCAGCCATTCACTAGCAGACGTCACCTGCGGAGTTGTTCTTTGCAAGGCTGGAAAACCTGGTGACCGATGACTCTATATTACCCTCTCGACTCTAAGCATTCAACCAGGAATTACTGGTCCTCTCCAAGGAAAGAAAACCTATAACAGCTATGAAGGAAAAAAAACTTGAGCCAACGGGACAGCCTCCACTGGACAAGTATCACTAACCAATCTCCCCATCTAAGATCACCAAAACAACTAAATCTGCAAATTAAAAAAGGTACTTTAGACACTAACGTCTTTGACGTTATACCGGGAGACGTTGGGAAAAAGCACTACATCTAGCCCCAAAGCTTCGAACTTTGTAATTTTTCTCCCGATCAGTCTGGGTTTTCAACAGCAGGCCAGAGAAGATCACCTTGAAGTATCCAGGCAGTCACAACTGATGTTAACTGCAGTCAAGAAAGAGTCAACTTGAGAAGCTTACCGGTCTTTTTTAGGGCCATCGGACGTCGAACTACCTTGCCAACAAATATATTAGAACTTAACAAAGTTGACAGAAAACATCTTTTAGGGGTCACAAAAATTTTAAGCATATCAAAAGTCGCAAGAGGGTGAATGGGAAGAAAGACTTTAGATGCATCTAAAAAATACAATTTTACTTAGGCGTCAAGAAACTGACGCAGAAAATTTATCGAGATTGAAACAGCAGCGTCAAAATCGACAAACAAAAAGTCTATTACGTGAGAGATCAGCTTTTCATTGTACCCTCACAGCAATCTCTGGAATCATTAAAGATCCTACTTCAGATTTTTAAATAAGTAAAGAATGTATTTGTGTTTTTGTGGTAATAAAAATGTAGGTTTTAAGGTCCAGGACTTTGTTGCTCTGGTNTATAACAATGTAAGAAGTAATAATTGTATTAGTAATGTTTTCTATTGTTACTAAGAATTTTTTTGTGAAGTACATGTATCAACTTCTGCAATTGGTTAGAAAATATTTCAATTTAAGACAAGGTTTTGACTATTCTTAGTAATTGTTGTTTTTACAGCTTTCTATTTTCATAAGAGAAAAGGAATTTTAAAGCGTAACAGAAAAAAACTTTAATTTATTTTTGTTACTCACAGTTGTCGTCATTCTAATATAAATACATACGAGTAATTAACTTTGAAAAATTTCAATGAATTTTAAGAAATTTTATCAATAAACAATACATGTCATAAATTGTCTTACTACGTAAACAGTGTTAAGACAAAGTCAAACTTACTAATCGTTGACTGATATTGAAATCACAGACATATTTTGCACACTTATAACAATCTTTTTCTACTAACATAAAAAGAAAATGTTTCGTAGGAAAAATAAATATTGATCACAGTGACCTTTGTTAAATAAGTATACGAAACAGCCTTACGGTGTGGACAACTAAGTAGTAAGGTTGTTCTGCATAAGCATTAAAACTTTTGAATGGCGGTCACTGTAGTCATTACTTATTTTTTTATGGAACGTTTTTTTGTTTGTGAGAGGTAAAAGATTGTTATTAAGCTGTGAAAGTGCAGAATATGTCTGTGTCTTAATATCAATCAATTATTTTTAAGTTTGTGTTTTTTTAATTGTCGGAGTCAAATTATGTTGTAAAAGTTCTTTGACAGCAACTATGTCACAAGCAATTAACTATTCATCGTCTTATAAGTGATATCTGTTTGAACTGAAAAAAAAATTCTTACTAAAAAAAAATTGTACTTTATACATTCAATTTATCTAATGAATTTTTTTTTATGATTACTCTCTTTGTAAGTATATGTTTTAGTAACAATAGTTGCTAAAAAAATTTGTATCTTTTTTTTTGTTATTGTTCTACTCTTAGTGGCAATTATAATTTCCACAGCATTCAGCTAGAATAAGAGTGAAAGAACATTATGATTTAATAAGAAAAAATTTTAATTTTTTGTTACTGATAGTTGCCGTTATCCTGTTTTCACTTGATGCAACTAAGCCACTTGATTAAGTTTTTCAAAAATCCATGAAAAATTATAACAAACAAAAAACAAATTGTATGGTTCTTCTCTTTTAACATCAAGTATTTTTAACAGTAGTTGCTGTAATCAGTATAAATTTCTCTTTAGAAAAATTGTTTTTTATTTATCTATTGGTAAAGAATTGTGGTAAAATACAAAAGTACGTTTGACTGTTAATGATAACTGTAAATTTTTAGCATTTAGCTAAAATAAGAGATTTAGAATGGTAAAATGAAACAAAAAGACTTCAAACTCCTTTGTCACTGATAGTCGCCGTTATTCTGTTTTTAATTAATGCACGTTAATTACTTTAATATTTTTGTTGATAACTTTTTTACGGTCTCCGTTATCATCATAACTTTTTTGGGAGAGTATATGTAGTAATAACTGCAGTCGATCAAATAAAACTCTATTTTACATCAAGCCTTGGACTATTTGTGATGATAATTATTTCAACGAAATAAGGCAAATGTTAGTAAAGAAGAACTTTAGGTGAAACTGAGAGTACCTCGGATCCTTTGTCACTAATTGTTGCTGTAATCCTGCTTGAAATGTAACAAGTAAATTATTTTTATTAATTTTTTTTGAAATACTGAAAAATAACTTACCAATTACTGGTCCTCTCCAAGGAAAGAAAACCTATAACAGCTATGAAGGAAAAAAAACTTGAGCCAACGGGACAGCCTCCACTGGACAAGTATCACTAACCAATCTCCCCATCTAAGATCACCAAAACAACTGAATNAGAACTTTAGGTGAAACTGAGAGTACCTCGGATCCTTTGTCACTAATTGTTGCTGTAATCCTGCTTGAAATGTAACAAGTAAATTATTTTTATTAATTTTTTTTGAAATACTGAAAAATACCTTACCAAAGAGTGTTACTGTTGGTAATATAATACTCATAGAAAATTAGCGCAAAGTTTTCGTTATTTATTTATTAACAATATTTTCACTTTAACAGTGTATCCACTGAGACATTAAAAATGTTGGATACTTTTAGTTTTTGCATAAAACGTCTTTATTAGTGTTAGTTAATTATTTGTAAAAAAGGTCTTATTTGCATAAGATAAGTAACAGTTAGTCGCGGGAATAAACACTGAGTAATATGTCTGTGATATGAATAGTAGTAAAGAAGTAGTTGCATTGTTTTTTTTTAATTGTCAGAGTCAAATTACATTATTTAATCTGTAGATTAATAACTGTGTCTCTAGCAATTAACTAAATAACGCCTTCAACAACAGTTAATACAAACAGAGCTTTTAATTTCTGGTTGGTGTTCAACACTTTTTTAGAATTGTTATTTTTACTGCATTTTGCTAGAATAATAGACGAAGTTTTTTAAGGTTAAACTGGGACAAACCTTTTTTTAAGTAATGGTCGGCGTAATCGTGCTTTTAATTTATAAAATTAATGCACGTAGGTTTTTCTCGATTTATAATTATTTAATTAATTTAAAAAACAATCTGTAGAATTCTTCTACTTCAAGGTTTAATGTTACAAATAGCATTCGATGTTAGTATTATAAATTTTATTTCACGGACAGTTTTGTTTTGATATATATTTTGATAAGAGATTGTTGTGAGGATAGAAAGTGCGAAATATGTCTATGATATAATTATTAGTAAACAATTTATTTGTTGGTCTTTGTCAAGTGTGAGAATTAAATTATATTGTACACACAAACAGCAATTGCTGTAATTATTATCAATTTTTTTTTAACACAATTTTGTCCTAATTCATATTTTGATGCAAGTTCGTTGTAAGGCTAACAGGTGCATATTATGTTTATGATGTAATTATCAGCAAATAATTTATAAGTTTGTTTTTTCAAGTGTGAGAATCAAACTATATTGTCAATGTTATTAATTAACAAAAATACAACTCATAATTTACTTAATAAGATCTTATGTGTAATATTGACGTTATTACGTTATAACAATGTAAGAAGTAATAATTGTATTAGTAATGTTTTCTATTGTTACTAAGAATTTTTTTGTGAAGTACATGTATCAACTTCTGCAATTGGTTAGAAAATATTTCAATTTAAGACAAGGTTTTGACTATTCTTAGTAATTGTTGTTTTTACAGCTTTCTATTTTCATAAGAGAAAAGGAATTTTAAAGCGTAACAGAAAAAAACTTTAATTTATTTTTGTTACTCACAGTTGTCGTCATTCTAATATAAATACATACGAGTAATTAACTTTGAAAAATTTCAATGAATTTTAAGAAATTTTATCAATAAACAATACATGTCATAAATTGTCTTACTACGTAAACAGTGTTAAGACAAAGTCAAACTTACTAATCGTTGACTGATATTGAAATCACAGACATATTTTGCACACTTATAACAATCTTTTTCTACTAACATAAAAAGAAAATGTTTCGTAGGAAAAATAAATATTGATCACAGTGACCTTTGTTAAATAAGTATACGAAACAGCCTTACGGTGTGGACAACTAAGTAGTAAGGTTGTTCTGCATAAGCATTAAAACTTTTGAATGGCGGTCACTGTAGTCATTACTTATTTTTTTATGGAACGTTTTTTTGTTTGTGAGAGGTAAAAGATTGTTATTAAGCTGTGAAAGTGCAGAATATGTCTGTGTCTTAATATCAATCAATTATTTTTAAGTTTGTGTTTTTTTAATTGTCGGAGTCAAATTATGTTGTAAAAGTTCTTTGACAGCAACTATGTCACAAGCAATTAACTATTCATCGTCTTATAAGTGATATCTGTTTGAACTGAAAAAAAAATTCTTACTAAAAAAAAATTGTACTTTATACATTCAATTTATCTAATGAATTTTTTTTTATGATTACTCTCTTTGTAAGTATATGTTTTAGTAACAATAGTTGCTAAAAAAATTTGTATCTTTTTTTTTGTTATTGTTCTACTCTTAGTGGCAATTATAATTTCCACAGCATTCAGCTAGAATAAGAGTGAAAGAACATTATGATTTAATAAGAAAAAATTTTAATTTTTTGTTACTGATAGTTGCCGTTATCCTGTTTTCACTTGATGCAACTAAGCCACTTGATTAAGTTTTTCAAAAATCCATGAAAAATTATAACAAACAAAAAACAAATTGTATGGTTCTTCTCTTTTAACATCAAGTATTTTTAACAGTAGTTGCTGTAATCAGTATAAATTTCTCTTTAGAAAAATTGTTTTTTATTTATCTATTGGTAAAGAATTGTGGTAAAATACAAAAGTACGTTTGACTGTTAATGATAACTGTAAATTTTTAGCATTTAGCTAAAATAAGAGATTTAGAATGGTAAAATGAAACAAAAAGACTTCAAACTCCTTTGTCACTGATAGTCGCCGTTATTCTGTTTTTAATTAATGCACGATAATTACTTTAATATTTTTGTTGATAACTGGAAATTATTTTAACAAACAGTTGAAATGTTGATAATTTAATACTAATAGAAAATAAGAGAAAAGTTTTAAATACTAATCAATACATACTCAAAAACAGTCTTTCAATTTAAAGATCGCTAATATTGATTTTCTTTTTCTTGTAAAGTCCATGGATAATCTATAAAAATAGGTTTGAAAATTGCTCTCAAAGTGTCTGATAGCATTTTATCGTCCGTATTAACTGTAAAATTAACAGCATATTAATAGATTTAGAGCAAAGAACATCAAGTTTAGCTACAAAAAAATTTATGTTTATTGTCACAGATCGTCGCCGTAATTTTTTCAAACACCACGTAAGATTATTTTTTTTTTTAAATTGTATGAAGGGAAAGATAATTTTGAATTAGCCCTGGAATAACCCTATTATTGAGGTTTATGCAATACTTATATAAAATTAGAGCTATCTTCAGTTACGGATCAAGCGTCGCAGATTCTCATGTAGATAAGGAGCATGTTATTCCGTTATTTTGAATAAATGGATTAAAGTAGCCGAATCATTTTGATCAACTCTACCAAAAAGGTGAAGCTGGGGCTTAAATCCCATTACCTAAGAATTCATGAAACTATACGCTGACCTCTCAGCCATGACCACCGCCAAAATCAGCTGTATTAATTGCGCTCTTAGATGCACTCTATTGTGACGTCAATGAATCATAGAAATATTACGAAAATTTACCAAGATATTTAAAAATCGTAATATGGACAATTAATTGATAACCTACGAGCCTAAGATTTGCTTACCCGTTTGCTCATTATTTTCCCGTTATTAAATTATATTATCATAAAAAATTTTATTTTTATTTTAAAAACTAAAAAATAAAATAAAATTATGAAAACACTCGTCAGTTTCTAGGATACATCGCACATAAGCATTTTTTATGCTAAATAGTCTTAAATTATTAGCTTAATGATATTTTTTCTTTTACCTGAATAATAAATAGTTCTCTGGCTAACAAATAACGAGAAATACTGCTGGGGTCCATAAACCTCTATATAATAACTATTGGGGTCCATAAACTACCGTTAGAAAATATTATACGGAGTTTGTGGTGCCCGAGCACCATAAGCTGCGATAGCCTGAAAAGTTACTTGACCCTGGGCACCACAAGCGCATTTGGGCACCACAAACCGCTATGTTAAGGTATATGGGGACCACAAACCACGACGTATAAATATATTTATATATATGTATGTATGTATGTATAGGTATATAGTGATTACAGACGTGCAGTCTGGCAGACTGCATGCATATGTACATATAGCACGAGCTGACCGTAGGCATTGGCCTAATAATGTAATTACTTTTTACATTTGGATGATTCTGCCGTAACTTGCTCAGATTGTGTCCAGTACTCGCACTCGCATGTTATAACGAAATTTAAAACTTTGAAAACGTTGAACTGTGTTGAATATTGTCAACTTCACTTGAAATATTGTCTAACACTGATAAATTAATTTCTTCATTGAGATAATCGACCATTTAGAGTCAATTATTCCATTCCAATCCATTTCCACAACTTAATTTCACTAATAAGAACTTTCACTAGTAAAGAATAAGGCTTATCTGACTCTTGGGTCAGTAAGCATTATATACTTTAGCTATTGGCGATAGGATTTGTACCTTAGCCCCACCAAAAATTGACAAAGACGAGTGAGTTTTTACTGCATACACTTTGTCCGCATATTTACACCATAATAACGGTTTTAACGAAAATCAGTTCAAACTAGTAAGTTTTGGATTAGAAATGCTACCCAATGATCACTTTACAAAGTTTAGGACTTAAATTAACAAATCCTTACGATAATAGTGTCAGAAGTTGTTACGTCTCCTATAGCCAAGCTCCTCTATTAACGTATTTCGTGCGTACAAACATTTTGTTCCATTCCGACCCCCCATGAAATAACCATGCTATAACTTTTGGATGGAGACACAAAATTGAACCTAATTCTTTTTTTAATCGATAGGTCTTGACCCTAGCTTTTATTTAAGCCCAGTAAGAACACTCAAACTGTTGAAGGAGCTTAGCTATACGTATCAGAAAAAGATACAATTCTTCAAAAATTGATGAAAACTGACTTTTATAAAATTTCGTATAACTTTTGGAAAGTTCATCTTGCAGTTGCATCCCTTTAAATATTTGTAACTGATGTTGTGTACAGTAGAAATACCATGAAAAAATTTTCTACCAACCAACCTTATTTTGAACAATTTTTTAAGTTGATCTGAGCAAGTTACGACAGAGTTACCCGTATACATACATATAGTAACTATGACATCGGTTGTTGTAACTCGAGCTCAGAGGTCGGTATAAATAGGTTCCAAGCGCTGGGCTTAGACAGCCTCCTTTCTAGACCTCTACAGTACAGCGTTTGTCTGAACTGTATGAGTGCAAAGTTCTGATAGCTGCAAGCAGACACCTGTACTGTATGCGTTCAGGGCATGTTTGTATTTTTTTAAGCCAGACCCCTATACTCTTACGGTACAAATTTCTTTTCTGTGTGGAAAGTGAAGTTTGCTTGGCAATGCTAATTTGGAACAAAAAAAATTCGTAGAATCTTTCAACTATTGCTAAATTAATTATATGTACATTTAAATTGTTAATGTTAACATTATATAATAGGAAGTAAAAGTAATAAAAATTCATGTATTATTGTACATTTTCTATACTGGTGACCTTACGGATTACCGCGTTGCAGATAAAAACAGTTACAACCTTATCACAAGTTGCTTTGTAATTAAAATTAGGCTTGCAAATTATACGAAGAAACTGAGCATTCTTAACGGTAGATAAAACAACTGCACTATTATTGACATCAAGAACAATAAAAATAGTAAGAGCAAGAACAACAACAACAACAGCTCAACTTATTATATTCGCACTACTCCTAGACCACTGATTACAAGAAAAGTGCGCTGTTTAGGTCCTGAAACAATAAAAGTTGCGTTTCAAAAGCCCCTGGTCATCGCTTTTGAATCTTTCTTTAAAGTGAGACTTGACTTAGCTTCCTTGTTACGATTTTTGAGCTTTAAATACTCGAACTATTCCAGATCGTTGTCCTGCTTACCACACTCATGATATTACCTACTTCATCGATGGCTGTAGAGAATTTTCTAAAATTAATCTTGTAAAAGCTTACTAACAAATTCTAACCACTAAAAAAGATACTTATAAGACTGCTATTATAACTTCATTTGGCCTTTTTGAATTTTCGTTCATGATGCTTGGTCTTCAAAATACTGGTCAAACCTTTCAAAGGTTCATAGACGAATTCCTATGTTAATGATTTTTGTTGTGTATACATAGATAAAATTCTTATTTTTCCTTATTTAAATGTGAAGCATGAGCTACATCTTAAAACCATATACGTACGGCTTGCAAGATATGAAATGGTTATAAACTTGAAGAAATATAGTTTTCCAGCTTCGGAGATCAATTTTGTAGGTTACACGACATATGTTGCTGGTATACAAATGCCTGAAAAATTCGCCCAAGCAACTACGGGCTATTTATTGCTGAAAACAGCTTAAAGCCTTCACCGTTACCTGGAAATATTAGATTTTTACTGCAAATGTATATCTCATGCCTCTGAATACGAAGCTCCATGGTATGACGCAATCAGCAAAACAAATTTAAAGGGTTCTCAACCAATCACTTAGACATCTAAATCAGAAAAAGCTTTTAAAATCTGCAAAAACTGTAATACTACTGTTTCACTTCTTGTTTATCCTTGGATTGGAGCATGACATGGTTTGTTTACAGATGCTTAAAATCATTATTTTGGAGCCTGTTTACAATAGCTTGTTGATAATATTTGGCAACCCACGGGATTCTTTTCTCAGAAGATGTCTTGGAAAGAAAGCTCTTGGTCTGCTTATTATCGTAAACTTCTAGCAGTCTATTTTGCAGTTTAGCATTTTTGGCATTTATTAGAAGAAAATTTTTTTAACCATTTACACAGATTACAAGCCGTTGATGTATGCTTTTCAACAAAAACCTGAAAAACTTCTACGAGTGAAGCTTAACCAACTGTCTTTTATAACGGAATATTTATCTGATGTTCAATGTATAAAAGGTATTGACAATGTTGTAGCTGATACTCATTCGCGAATCAAAGCTATTTCTCCACCACTTAGTTACAAGCTATTATTTAGATTTCAGGCAGAATACACAGAACTCAAAAAAATAATCAATGAAAATTCTTCTTTCATATCCAACGAGTACCCATTTCTGAATTCTTATTACTTGTGTTCTGTAATACATCAACAGAAAAATCTTGGCCCTTTATCGTAGCTTCATTTCAGCGTTGTGTTTACAATCAGCTTTATACCTTAACTCATCCTCTTTTTTTTCGTAAAATTTTTCGTCATTTTCATATTCCTCTTAGATTATTCTAAACTCCAACTCAAAGATTCCCGGACATTCACATAGATTTAATTGCTTCACTTTAACCTGCCGATTCTTTTAGATATTGTTTAGCTATTATTCGAAATTATTGTTCTTTTGAATTGTTGGACTTCTCCTTTTAATTTTTCTCAAACCATTGCTTTGAAACGAGGAGCTCAATTAACTTTTCATTTTCAAAGGATTTTGTGGAACTTTTTGAAATTGAGCGTAAACTTACTGCAAGCCGGCATTCTGCTTCAAATGATTTGGTTGAACGTTTATATGGCCAATTAAGAGCTGTAATTATGGCTCATTTTCATATGAATTGAGCTCGTGCATTACCATTTGTACTTCTCGGAATCCGTTCAAGGAGAACATCAAGTCTACTTCAGCTAAAATGGTATACGGACAAGCTATTCACCAGCTTCATGAATTTTTCGTTTGAAGTCCCGAAAGAGTCTTAATCCAAAAAGTTTTCTTTCAAGCTTAAGAGAGTTCATGTCATGATTATGACCAGCAGTGCCATCAAGATATTGTCAACCTGTTATATTTATGTTTAGCGAGTTGCTGAGTTACAGCCATGTATTTTTTAAGGCAGAACTAATTTTTAAAACTTCACAGCGACTGTACACCAGGCTTCATGAAATCTTTCTTTGAGAATTCGTGGCAATCCAGTAAAATTTTTGACCAACCGTGTTAAGACAGATTTATTTTCCAAGATAAAGCTTTGATGTCTACTCCTGTTTCTGTTCATCCAACCACTCCTGTTACTACTTTTGATCATGAACATGTGCTTACAGTGCCCACATCAGTTCTTAAGCATACAATACGTTCAGGTAGAAAAGTAAGATTCAGAGATATTTTGAATTTATAGCTAAACTCTCTGCTAAGGGAGTTAGTGTAGCAATTGATGTAATCGAACATCGCAGTAAAATGTGAAATTAGTAATAAACAAATTCGTAGAGTCATTTAGCTGTTGCTTCACCAATCACCAATGCATTTTTATAATAAATAATAATATTGTAAAATAGGAAGTACAAGTTCTTACAATTCATTTAGTACAGCTCATTTCCTATTAATACGGTGCTGCTCAACAAATTGAGAGCGATGAAGTTACGGCGTGCGTATACACACTGCTGCTCAACAGATTCGGTAAGATGAGGTTACGAAATTTGTGAACACACTACTGCTTGACAAGTTAAGGACAAGGGGGTTACGGTATGCATGTATGCACAGCTGCTTGTTGGATTCAAGATGATGAAGCTATGGTGTGTGCGAACGCACTGCCACTGGACAGATTGAGGATGACGAAAGAATGGCGTACATGAACGTACTGTGACAAACAGAATAAGGAAGTCAAGGATACTGTATGCACGTACGCACTGCCACTGATCAGGACCAGGAAGGTGATAATACTGTATGCGCGTACACACCGCCACTTAGCAATACCAGAAAGAAGACAATACTGCATGTGAGCATGCGCTGCCACTTGATAGGTTCAGGACGAAGAAGTTCTGGCATGAGCAGACGCACTACTGTAAAGTAAGAACTTGGATTAGAAAAGAAGGTGTAAGACGTAATTTAACAATAGACCAACTATACCTAATGTAACCTAAGGACTCTGAGCGTTTTAAAAAAAATTAATTTAAAATCAGGTGAGTGGAGTTAAATCTTTAAAAAGTTTGAGAACAGTTTATAACATACATAACAGTATGCTTAGATATACTGCTATTGCTTGAGGTTAACTTAAACAGGACTCTAAAATACATAAAATATTTAAAGAAGCTTATACCACCTTACACAATCCAGAAGTCGAGGAGATGGCGTGTGCAAAGACACTGCTACACTGCTGCTTAGCAGGACTAGGTAGACAAAGATACGGCGTACCCGTACGCACTGCCACTTGACAGGTTCAGGACTACGATGTTATGGCGTGCGCAAATGTACTTTTGCTAAATAGGTTAAGGACAACCAGGTTATTGCGTGTGCAAATGCATTGCCAAATATAACTAAAATAAGAATTAGAATTAACTTTATTTTAGCCTAGTGGTAAGCTTCATCTGGCGCTTTGAAATAAATGTAAATTAAACAATAATAGTAACAAAAGTTAAAATAATAAGTAACATTTGACAATCCAGTTGACTTTATAGTGAAAATACACTATTAAATCAACAATTAATTTTTTTTTTCGAGTTAATTAAAACTCAATATGATAAACATGTTTCAAATACAAATGATTATATGTCTTACACTAAATTAATGCTGTTAATCAAATACAGTATATTTATGAAATAGTTATGAGAAATAGTGTTAATATAAAATACACAGCTGTTAAAAGCTTTAAATATAAAATCGAATGATAATAATAATAACAAGTTAACTAACATACAACCAAGTAAAGAACAAGATTCAAATATGAATCGTAGCATTAACACACAACAATATTATCAAGTAAAGTTGGTGTAGTTGTACTTTGAAATAAACAACTTTATGATTTAATATAATTGGAATCACAGTACAAAAACAATTTTAATACAGTATTAAAAAAAAAAAAAAAAATTAAGACAAAAGCCCTAGTATCTCAAAAACAAATTGAGAAGCTGGTCAGGAATGTAACGCCTTGAATCAGTCAGTTAACTATTGAGCAGACTCCTAAAAAGAGTTTTTTAAACCACAATATACAAAACTCGCTCAAATCGTTGGACTCACATAAGTTTAGGAAATTGGTGGCCTGATTAAAGAAGAAGCATTAGTAGGCTTCAGTCTAAACATAAAGGAAACGAGACAATTGTGTACGTAGTCGAGTTGAATCTTGAATAGTGGTGTCGTGATCATTAAATGAAGAAAACTAAGAAGATAGGTACTGAGGACAGCCAAGGCAGTAGATTAAGAAATCAAGTGAACTTAGATCGTGACACTATCCTATAACTAGATACATATGATAAAGGTATGGATACAGCTATGGCCCACAGTTTTTTACTGCAGTGGCAAATCAACTTATTTTCGCATGGATAGTTTTAATGCCAACTCTCCGAAGGTCCTCATAAATCTGTAAGCAATACATGGATTACCAAAACGCGAGTATACTGATTGATTGTATGATGTGTCACTAGACCGTTGCGCAACCCTAATTCCAAAACGATTGCGATCACGTAAGTAGTGCATCAAACACCGAAATTGACAAAAAATGGTGCAAAAAATTAAATACGAGTGTATGCACAAATACGAAGAAAGACCGATTCTTAACTGTTTACTTTGACAAGGACAAAATAGTAAAAAAATATACAAGACATAATCAGCGTTTTTCAACGTTAAACAAATTAAGTAATACATAAATAATACAAATAAGATTGGTGCAGCAAATATAACTTAGGGTAAATTTTTTAAATTGGTGTGATAAATATAACTTCGGATTAATTTTGCAAATTATATATTTAATTAGAGATAAGCAGTTTCATTAAAATAAAAAGTCCCTACTTACGGAAATAATAACGGAAGTACACGTGTGGATTGTCCAGCACAAGAAAGAGAGTCTTACCTCTTTATAAGCTTTCAATACTTACTTAGTTGTAAGCAAACGTTTTATCTTACAACTGTAGGATGAGAAACGTTTCTCTTATTATATAAAGGTATTTATTTTACACATGTTAACAACATAAAAAATTATTTAAAAAACCCAGTGATGCTTATAAAACATCCCTATTTTATTATAACGATAATCATAATGACTTTAATTAATTTTGATTATTTGAAAAAAAAAAAAATCACACAAATTTCAAGTATACGTACAACGTACCTGTCAGATCAGAAAAAAATAAGCCTGTCAAATGAAGCTGTCATTTCTGCGTACCCTTAGTTAAAACAATATTATTTCGAAAAGTAGTGCTATAAGAAGCAGAAATGTATATAATTACTCTCAAAACTTGAAAAACAATACAATACTTCGATGTCGAGGACCAAATGTTCTAGCATCCAGTCAGGTAGTAAAACAACAAAAAAACTTCAATAACTGTCGCCACCAAGGCACTGCTTAAGCTCTGCAGAAATACTTGCAGTCACATGGCTGGCGTGCAGATCACCAAAATGAGCTGATTCATTGCAACATTGACCTCTCGGTATAAGCTTAGTAAAAGTAATCGTAGTCTTAGAACAAAAAAATTGAGGTCATACCACGGGCATTTAAAAATTTATAAAAATTTTTGAGATGTATATAACTACAGTTTGATAACAAGTATTGTTGGTTACAACAATTATAATGCACGATTTTATTTTATCCTCTGTTTTTTAGGGGTTATTCACAAAACATTACTGGCCCTAGATTAGAGCTAAGAACTCATATTTGTTATTTGTTAATTAAAAAAAAACAGTTGGACAAGTATTTATTCTGCAAGTCTAAAATATGGAAAATTACTGGCCATAAATAAAAGCTGTAATCCAAATGTAGAATGGTGTAAACGTTTACTCAAACGTTGGAAAAAGATCCAAACATCAGGATCAGCCAAGATTTTATTCTTCATGTAATTAGATACACGCTTTAATGTTCTTATCTTGTTTTACATGCTCAAATAATGAATAGTAAAAACTATAAAATGATATGCCGTTTACGACGCGAGACATTTTTCTCATAATCTAGGCTATTTACAAACTACATCACACTGATTTTTTTCAGTTTTTTACCCCTTACTCCCTCCCTGCCCCAGCCTGTCACGCTGTTTATTATTAACCCCCCTCCCTTTCAATAAGTGAAATAAATGTGTTAACACTTTTGGCTAAAATAAGTGTAAAACCACGAAATCAAAATGTAGGTTCACTAGTTTAGGTCATTAACGAATGACGTCACACTGAGAAAGAGAAAAGGGGTTCTAATCACCGTGAGGAGTTGCAGCTGTGGGGGGGGGGTATGGCTGGATTTATTTGTTACATCACGTGTAAATGACTTGTCTTTAAGAAAATGTTTCTTGCTGTCAAGGAACGGTACGAATCATAAACAGAAGCCAATCAATAAGGAAAGTTCGATGTGATATGGCGTGAGCTTAAAGTACGACTGAAGGATCAAAATAAACCTTGCAGATGTGTTAGAACTATAACCTAATCTTTGAAACACAAAACTGCTATAAGAAAGAGACAATTTCAAAAAAATTTTCATATCGATAAGAGTAATGTCAACATTTTTTCTTTTAAATACTTATATTTTATACTTTTAAGTTACCCAACCATATTTAACTGATTTATGTTGTTGTTGTTCATACAAATAGATATTCTAAATTATTTTGCTATAGTAGTAACAAGCGCCTTGTTTTTTTTAATTCAGTTATTTATCATTTTATATGTATAAAAATATATCTTAAATGCATCTCAAAAAGAATAAGCAAGTTAACGAAAGTACAAATATTAAAGCAGGAAGTTTAAAAATAATTGTTTGATGTGATAAAAATGGCCCTTAAAATATTAAAATTACTTAACTAAAACGGTTGTTACAAGATCTGCCTAAGATGAAAGTAAACTTTAAATAAACGAAATCGAGAAAAAACCTACTGCTACGCTAGCTACTTGATCTGCTGAATGAGGTCCTAAAGAAACGGAAAAAATGATTATTACATTATGAAAAGAATTGGAAACTGAAAAAATCCTTCAAATCAAAACAACTAATTGCTTAACGTAAGAAAATATCGTACTGCCAGGCATATGGAATTAAAAGACTTATGCACAAAGATCCCTAAAGCAGCTAAAATTTTAAAAATTAGTCAAGTGATCAGTAGCCATATATAAAAAATAACTAGGAAAATTAACCGCAAAGGATTAGATACATATGGTTGATTCTGCTATAACTTGCTCACATTGTGTCTGGTACTAAAACTTACACGTCGTTATGAAATCCAAAACTTTAAGAACGTCAAATTGGGTTAATTGTTGTCAACTTCACTTGACATATTATCTTATATTAATATTTTTATCTCTTCATTAGGATAATCGATCCTTTTAAGTCAAATTTTCCATTTCGATCAATGTCCGTAACTCAATTTCTCTTATAAAAGCATTTACCGGTAAACAATAGGGACATAATAAGGTTTATATGCCATTAAGGCGTATGAGCATCATACACTCTAGCTATTGGTAATTAGGTTTGTACCTTAGACACACGAAAAATCGACAAAGACGAGTAAATTTTTACTGCATACATTTCGTCCGCATATTTGTTTTATAATCTAGTAACTTTTTGGATTGGAAATGCTAACCAATAGTCACTTTTCAAAGTTGAGGACTAAAATAAACAAATTCTTACGATAGTTGTATCTGAAAATGTTACTTCTTGAACATCCAAATTTCTCTTTTGGCGTATTTCGCACGTACAAACATTTCATTGTGTTCCAACCCCCATCGAACAACCACTCGTTGTGCATGTTAAGGTACGCAAACTACAGTTTCTTATTACATTTAAGGGTAGTATGTAAGGTATGGGTGGACAAGCCATTGTAATACGTCTGTGAGTCGTACAAGCACTACAAACGTTGAAAATTACATTCCGGACCTTTCCATTCACACCCTACTTCACCTCAAAGTGCCATTTTTTCTAGTTTAAGAGCAATTAATCTGAGCCAAACTTTTTTTTTATTACTGTTAGGCTATAAGACGAGACATATGTCTTAGGGTTTTTCCATATTGCTCTTTTTCGCTACGCAAATGCAAAAACGATGTCACTGCTTCTTGCGTTGGTTGCCAAGTAGTGCACTTCATTAGGTGGCTTCATCTGGGCTCAACTAAAAGCAAGAACATAGTCCTAATAATTAAAATAAAAATCTTTTAATTTCACGCCCCAAATAAAAAGTTATATTATTGACCCAGATATAGTGTTCAGGTAACTTTATTTTACTTTTCTTGCAAAATGCTTAGAAGTTGCACCTTTCCTGTTATTATTTTATTAAGTTGGTTCAGCAGCTTCAAGAAAAATTTTTCAATAGCTTGTGTGCCATAAAATATACTTTTTTTTGTTTAAGATACTTTACGATGTGCACTGCCCTTAGATAGTTAGGCAGTTATCTTATCGCATTTGTAAATTTTGTGGATTATACTTTGATTAAAAAAAATCTGTTATCTGGCACGTGAAAAAAAATCACACAAGACAAAAAAAGTCTTACATTTTTCATTTTAGAATATATGCTCAATTGATCCAGAAATAAGGGCGTTAATACTTTGAATTGAAGTAGAATAAGTGTTGCTTCTTTTAATAAAAGAGCTCTTTGAGCATGATACTCATAGTAGAAGCCCTGTGAATATTGATACTTTTTCTCGAAGCGCAGTAGGTGTTACTTGTTTTAATGGAAGAGATTGCTAATTGTCATATTTTCAGCTGAAGCGTAATGAGTGTTAACACTTTTTGCTTGAAGCATAGTGACTGTTGCCAGTTTTAATTGGACTATAGTGGATGTTGATACTAAACGTGTAGTCCGTGTAAGTAATTTTTCTTATAGTCTGTTAGTAATTGTAGTTTTTGTTAATAGCCTAGAGATTCAATATTCTGAATAAGAATGAAAAACTTGATATACGTATTGCTTCATGCACAACGAATGTTAATTCTATTTCTCGGAAATTAATTTTGACCATTGTAAGAAATAAGTAAAAAAAATTATTTTTTTTTTTCGTGGTATTTTAGGTTATTTAATTCAGAAATATGTAACGTATCATCAAATTTGGCATAAGAATTTAATGAAAATTAACTTATTATGCATTAAGTCCTATCTTAAAACTTATAAATAGATTATGATCCACCCTGCCATTTTTTTCTATTTTCAGATACTAGATGCCACAGAAAAGTAAGATGATAATTTCGTTAATCATTATGATTTTTGTACATGTATGTGGTCACGATTTTGAACAGCTTGAATAGATTTTAATTTTACTAGTATAACTTTTTTAGCATATTAAATGTACTACAACTCATAAATAAGATAGAGATTAAGTAATTGTAGTTTTTTAGTGTACTTCATAAGTTAAAAAAACAATATTTAATTTTAGCATAGTGCATATTACAACCTTTAATATGTAGGAACTTTTTGATAAGAAAACAGCATCAAAAATGCAACAGCATTGATAAGAAAACGTCACTAAATGAAGGATGAAATTTCTTGCCAAAAAATTTGCAGTGGCTTTTTAGTTGCTTTTGTAGCGTAGTGTGTCACTTTTGTTCATCAGTACTTTTTAAAGCAAAACTCAAATTAAAACTTTTTTAAAAGCGTAGGCCATTTCAGTTTATGTATTTAATTTTAATAATTATTGCAACTTAAGAATAATATAACATACCAAAACTTTTTAGCAAAGTGGTTTCGGAATCATGGGCTCCAGTAAAGCGATGCTGCCAAATAGAATCTCGTTCTTCTTGGGCTTAAATGGATCAAGTATTAATATTGATAATGGAGATACAGGATCAGGCACAGCATTAGAAAAAGCATATATTGCCATAAAAAATGGACAGTGCGATGCTGCGATAGTTGCTGGGGCCTCTCAATGCCTTCACCCGCATGTTTCATATCAGTTAAAAAAATTAGGTGGGTATTTCTTATTATTATAGTGTATTCAATTTGAACTACTGAAATAATTTGATTTATGAACAAGACAATAAATTGAGTGTGGCTGCCTAATCTTCTATAATTCTCAATCTTGTTAACAGTATTATTACTGCTGTCACTTTTGTCAAAACCTTAAGCTATTATTAATAATATTACTTTTTTTCACAACTTAATGCAACAAAATTTTGTAAAAATTTCAATAAAAATTAAACTCAACTTGCTGGAACCATTAACACTGTATCTTTTGTAACGGGAATGACAAAACTTTAGAAAAATTAAGTGGCGTGTCATGAAATTGTTGTTTGTTACGTAGTAAAACCTTTAACAAATATTAATTCACGTTACTCTACTGTACTCTGCATTCAGAAGCAAAATTTAAAGTTAAAAGCAGTGTTCTCATTTATATTTTAAGATTAAAGGTATCCCTTGCAAAAAAATTGGGATTCCCCTCCTTTTTTTGTCTAGCAGAATTATAACATAAGGCTCATAATAAAGGGTGAAAAAGACCTGTGTCTAAAAGAATTTTTTTATTCAGTAGATACAAAACCAGTAGGCAGTGGGTGCTTGGGTACCTAAGTACAAAGTTATACTTTTATAAAATTATATGGCAAACAATAATAATTTTTAGTATAAAAATACCTTCTATAAAACAATATTGTGTAGGACGGTAGTGCAATTATCTTAGAAATGAGTGTATCTACATTGATTGGGTATAATTTGTATTAATATTTTAGGAGTTGACGACTATTAACAACATACAATGGCACAATATAATAAAAATAACGCAGGCACACAAAAAAAAGCTATCTGAGTTTCAGACAAGAACTGTATACTTTTAGGTTTTTGGGTGCGCTGAATCCAAATCCAAGGTCAGATTTAGTCCATCACCTTCAGCTCTTCCCCTAGCTAGGGATACACCCTAGGTAATTGCGTAATCCACATTTACTCTCATGATCTCGAAGAACCAGGTACTCAGACGTTGCTTCACTCAAAGGGTTTATACTGACTTCATATAAAACGAGATGTACTCATCATAAATAATACTAGGAACGTTACCGTAAAACGGAAAAAATTCTTTATGAAAATGGATCCTGTCAATGTAATTTCAACTGTTTTGCATCTTTCTCTCTTTGTCTTCACCACTGTTTGATGTACAAAATAATAACTTTCTAATTAATATGGACCTGAAATCAGAAATTTGTATGAATAAAAATTGTAACTATTTATTCTCAGAAGACGGTTCCGTCTCTTTCTTTTTCTTTCTTGATCCTCTCTTAGCAAGATCCAGCACTAGTCAGCTAACATATTGATATTCCAACAGCCTTGATTTTTCCTCTCCACTTTTTTGATATCCTGATGAAACCTCTCTCTTTGCTCATGACTCAAATCTCCACAATTCTCTGGAAATTTATCTAAATGAGAATCAAGAAAATGAAGTTTGTAATTTATATGACACTTCAACTCACGGTAGTGTAAAACAAGTCTTGCAACTATGTTTTGGTAATCATGTCTCCTGTTATTCCCTATAAAATTTTTGGCAACTTGTTAAAAACTTTGCCAAGCAGATTTTTCAGGACCTATCGTTGTTGTAACAAATTGAGGATCCCTCAACATTTTGGGTGTGTGAGGTCCATTAAAAATCCCTTTTTTCAACTTGGCATCTGAAATTTGATTGACTTTTTGACACAAATATTGGAAGCAATTTCTATTTTTATCAAGTACCTTGACGAATTGTTTTGTGAGTCCAAGTTTGATGTGAAGTGGGGGAATCAGGATTTCTGATGGTTTCACGAGTGGCTTAGCGATGATGTTGTGTGCTCTTGTCTGAAATGTCAGTTTTGGATCCCATTTTGATTTTTTAAAGTGGTTTTCGCGATCCCTACTATCCCATAAACAGAGATAGCAGGGTGTCTAATCGAATCCCGATTGTTGTCCCAAAATCACGGATAAGATTTTTAGATGACTACATACAAGTCTGTTGGTAAATAATGGTTTTTTTTTTTTTTAATTTGAAGTTCATGTATTCCTCTTTTAACCAGATTAAGTGAGCGATCAGCACCGGTACGAATACATTTTTATTACTGAGCAACACTGCTTTCAAGCTGTGGGTTGACGAGTCGATAAAGAGTCTCTAATCCTCAGACTTGTATATATCAGGCTTCAGTGTAATATTAAGTCACTTAAAGTTGCTACAGCAGACTAGCTTACCTTCTTTAGTCTGTTCTTCAACGAAGTTATTACGGAAATCCTTCTCTCCATCTCTGTAGATAGCTGATTTAACACCATGTTTGAGCATGCCCCTCCTTTTGAGATCTGAAGCTAAATTTTTTCACTTAGAAAGTTATAATATAAACTTTGTATTTTTATTAATACTTCTTCATTTGTCTTATTTTTTCTTAAAATTATTAATAAAAAAACGTTAAATAAGCTAAGCTCAAACTCATTACGTCGGCACAAAGCATACTATAAATAAAAATAATATAAATAACGATAATAATACTGCTGATAACAGTACCTCTATCAAGTAAGTAATAATAGAAGTCATAATTACATAAGTTGTAGTAATAACTAGTATTACTTTTTTTGACATAAATCTTATTATATAAAATTATCGGACAATCACCAATTGGTATAGAGAATTCAATGCTAACCACCCACTATCGTAAAAAAAAGTTGCTTATAACTTTGTCGTCTGCGATTTGTTAGTACCATGTAGGTCTTTCCACAGAAACATCATTAATTATACATGTTAGTCTCTGCTGCATAGCGATTGTTTTTCTACATTTCATCACAAATACATTAAACATAAAATTTTAGATTTGTAAAAATATTGATTTAAAAAAAATACCTAGTCACAAACAAAGATCCTAAATACTTCATACCAATATTGTTTCACAAAAAAAAGTAATAAAGAAATGTTCAATAGGACCTTATAGCATTTATGTTTTGCCGTAATTTAAAAAGTTGCTAAGAAAAATTCAACAATTAGATTAATACAAAACTGGTACACTTGAGGATACTGAGGTCATATACAAGTTTTTTTGCAGAGACTCTCTGTTTGAGTGTATCAGATAGACAAAACGTGCTTTTATACATCGTATAAAGAAACACATAAATATTAAAAAAAAACTTAATGGTTTTTGAATATATTTTAAAACTTAAAGCACAACTTTAATTGAAAATCTGTTAAAATCTGCAATAAAAAGTCGAATCAAGAAAAAAGGAATTATAGCTGAAATGACCTACATGAATTTAAGTTAGAATACTCTGAATACAACCAAAGATGTTATTTTCTTCAGCCAAATTTATGCACCTTTCTGCTAAATGTTGTAATGTTATACCTTCTGTTGAGTTATTGTCCTGTACTTATAAATGGAACTTAGATTTATACATTACAATCATATACTTTTATATTAATATTATTCAAATTTTATTGATAATTTTTTACAAAATTTTTAAAATGATTTCTTATACTTATTAACAATTTTCAAATTTTGACGTGTTAAAACGTATTTGTTTGCAATGTATTGGTTTTTAATTATTGACTAAGAAAAAAAAAAGTGAAAAAAGCTCATTTTTAAGTATTTATGGCGGCAGTTGTGCAGGTCTGCTAGATTATGCACAGGAGTCAGAAAGGTTCTAGTTACTTATGAAACACGTGGCTTTTTTTCTTTTTTTTAACTACAAGCAATATTTGAAGCTTGTCATACTTTTTAACACTTGGCATTTGTTCACAAGCTTGGGTGTTTCTAGTGTCTGATTTCTCACAGAAAAGTGTTATGGAGAGCAATGAAATAAAGAAACTTTAATTACCTTTTTTTTTGTGCTCTTTATGCCGATAACGTGTAGTAAAGATTGAAAACAGTTAAGAGGATTCTAGGTGCGTTAGGGAACTTTAAATTTTCGGAAAAAGTTTCTGCCAACGTTAAACCCCTTGTTCCAACTGTTACCAGGGCTTCTAGTGGTAAACTGGAGACAGTACGTTAAGAACCGCTTATTTCCTATTCAAGTACAGAAATCACATGTTTGTTCACATAAAAGTTATGGTTAAACTTCTATGGTATTTTTGGATAGCTTGCTTTATTGCTCGTAATCCGTTCTCAATGTATCCCGATTAGTTGGTTATCGCCTTTTAGCCCTGTGGTTTCGAGATTAAGTTGGTCGTTTGTATTTTAAGCTCATTTCTTAAATTAACTTGGTACTGATTTTTCTACGGATCATAATAGGATTGTAAGGAGAATTAGATTGGTGATATGGGGTGAGAGGATTCTGTGGCTGTGATACCCTTTGTTTCACCGCATTAGTCAGATTCGCAGTAATTTTGTTTCATAAAAACAGCAGTTAATTTGCAAGAAAGATTCAAGTGACCCCTTGTAGATGAATGCACTATCTGTATCCTGAATGTTGCAGGTGTCCATTTATACCTGCTTTTGTAATTACTTTCAAGATATGTGGCATGTCAAAAACTAGTATGACGCCAGTACTGGCATTTTTGAATGCTAATGATGTGTCCAACGGGCATCTTCATGTCAAAGTTTGATTATTTAATAGTTTTAAAATGTAGTACTAAAGGAAGTTGTAGTTGGCTTATTAGGCAATTTGTCGAGGTTTTTGCTGCTGTTTACTTTGCTAGTTGCTAAGTTGGGTGATTTAGCACGTTCTCAGGTAGCATTTGACATTGATCTCAGTGCAAGTGGTAGTTTTAATTCCTCTGGCAGTCCTAGCACTTAAAACGCATCTTGATCTACTCCCGAAATGAGAAAAATGATCACTTAACCCTAAAAAGTTGCATTATTATGTCTCTGTACAGTTTTTGTACTTAATCGTGAAAATGTCTACGTAGATTTACTCGGAGTTTACGTACAATAAAAAACTTATAGTGTCGGTACTTATGTGAGAGTTAGTGACGAATAATAGCACCTCCAAATTCTTGAAATAAGTCACTTGGGGTGTTCAGAACTAATTACACTATATCCACAAACATTTAGCTGAGATCTCACAGCTAGGGTAAAGATAACCTAATTTGACAATAAAAAGTTAAGGACTTGTTCTTCTTTATCGTCTGTATTGTACATTCTTGTAGCTCACCCTCAAAATAACATACTATTTTGTTTAACGTAACATTTAGATTTAATTCAGATCATCCAGAATATGCTGATTTGATCCTGATCCAAGCACTGTCCAGAGCTGACTACCCATCTTGTCTTCAATCCACGTGGGCCTCATACCTCTACACACCGAATTAAATCTTGCTAATGACTGTTACATTTTTCTATGAATCATAGCAGTTGGTGTAAAAGGTGCCACGAGAGAAAATAGGCTGATCAGCTCTATAAAAGATTTTTTTTGGATCTCCATGAATTAAAATTTACCATGTACATAAATTTCCTTGCTTATCATCACTTCACAGTCTTCTTGACTAATAGTATGTCTAGACTTTATGAACTATTTATGTTTTTTAGGTTCTGCAAAAATATCCTACAGAAGGAGGTTCATGGTTTTATCAGTATTTTATATTCTTGAATTATAGTAAAGACGTATTCATTCACATGTCAGAGTTAGATGCGACCATTAGTTACGTTTATTGTGCAGGTGGTAATTCCAGATGTGTCTATGACTGAGATTTGTAAAGTAGTAATAATGAGCGTTTTTGATTTGCAGTTATAAACTATAAGTAAGTGGCTAGTAATCGTCAAGGTTTAAAGAGCTTGAACGTATATCAACATATTTATGGTTCTAAAATTAGAATTTAAGCTGAGTAGTTATGAATTGATGTACTCATACAACTTACAATTCTGTTAACCTTTAGTAACATACAAAAAATTCCTAATCTATTTGCATGGTAAGTCTTGTGTTGTTTGTTGGCCTGAATCTCAACGTTATAATTATCTCATACTTCTAAAATCTTATTGGGGCCGAAAAAGTGATTTATGAAATTTTTTTTTTTACTTGTCTTCAATTACTGTAAATAATCACCCTCCCTACGAAGCTACTTGTTGGGATTGAGAACACAGTATTTCCAAGATTCTCTTCATGATACGAAAAATTTAGTAATCAAACATTTTTCCGTATTGCTTATCTTACGAACTAAGTAAACAATAAAGTCTTAATGAAATTGGTACAGTCTTTACCACTGTTGGCGTATTGCATCAGATCATTACCTGTTGTGTCATGTGATTATTGTTAGATTAGGAGTAAGAAGCTATCGCTTGTATCTTTTTGATTTTTAAGCTTTTAGCAACTAACTCCTAGTATCAAAGTAGTTCAGAAATTTTTTCATTGATAAGTTAGTATCACCTTAGTGGCCTTAAAAAAACGAACAAAATGCCTTATAAAAACATCAGAAATCGTTGCAGATTTTGCATTTAATAACTATACAGTCATGCAGAATTTTTACAGTTGGCCCTACATAGTTGAGATGTATTTGCTTTTGTTCTTTGTCCCAGGTTGGCATCCAACGATATCTAAGTAAACTTCCTTAAATACCATTCTAGAGGTATCTGTTATTAGCATGGATTGCTTGAATTATAGTCTAACTAACCTTCTTCCTTTCCATTCTAGGTACTGTTGGATCTGACAATAGATATGATCTTTTCTACCTTTCTAGTATAATTTTTGTAGATTCTAGTCTCTGTGTCTTTGACAAGGAGACTTCTGCATTTTGCAAAATATTAAATTTTTATCTTTGCTTTTAACGTTCTAAAAAGTGCTCTTGCAATGACTTTTGTGTTATAGACATTAAATGTATAGTACGTTATGTGATTTCACTAAATTAACTCTAGATTATAAGTCTCTTCGTCAGACATACTTGAAGTGGTTGGGCTCATTACTATCTTGGTTAATTGTTAATCCGTCTGTAGGTTTTTTAATATATTGCCTGTTAAGAATTGCAATACTACTTTGTTGTGTGTGATGTATAAGACGAATTGGTTTCCTTTATTTATTAATTTTTTCAACATTTTAATTTTTTTAAGCTGTATCTCTTACTCAGTAAACATCTTATTGTCCTAAATTATCTTCCTTACACTTTAATCACACGGTGATTTGATGGTGGTCATAAGATACACAATGTTATCTGACTTATGATCAAATTTTCTTTAAGTTCGACGAAGTACTAGCGTAAGTCATTTTATTGCAAGTATTGAATTACTTTTGTCCATCATGTTTATTGAATTAAGCTAACAAGTCTGTACTAAATACTTTGATTTTCTTCTCAGTTACATTGTTCTTCCCCGAGGCTCTATTTTCATAGGATGTTTTATGTTCTTGCGAGGGCGCATAGGATACGAACGAGAACGCATAGGAGAGAAAAATTAGCACTGCGTGAAGAACTGCTAACATTTTTTTTTCTATTCATCATCATACAACTTGGGGTATCTTGGCATGCAAAATGTATACGCGATAGGAAAATCACTACCACTCTTACTTTGCAATAAGATATCTATAACATAGCAAGACGTATCTGCTGGTATGAGAAAAATCTCGTTTTTTACTTAGTAACTACCGCATAAGTGTTTGGTTAGTGTTTAATTACGAAAGTTTAATCAGTGGTTTTGCTATTTTAGCTTACTTTACTACAAATCAGCTATAGTATCCTTCAGATCAAAAATTTTTTTAACCATTTTCAATATTTGTTGGTTCTAGGTATATTTCTACTGCATTCATTTTCTTTGAAATTAAGCTGAGTCCATTTCCGGTATTAACGAATCCTAAATATTTTTTTTTTTTAATCAGGATGCATTAAGTTTATTCTATCTTTGAATAAGGTTTTTTTTAGTGGGTTAATAGATTGGATGAATGATTTGTCATGATTCTCTAGGGTAACAATGTTGTCCATGTACACAAAGACTCCGACGATTATTATTTTTACAAGTATTTAAGTCATAGCTGGCTGACATTCTATGACTGCATTTTTTCATTCCAATGTCATTCTTAAAAAATTAATAATCTTAATTTACAGTAAGAAAAGATGTTTTATGCGTATTATCTGGTTGCATCAAGAATCCATGAAACCCCGGCTTATAATCGATCGCATGTCGAATTCTAAATGCCCAATTTGGTTAAATGTGTTGATTATATTTGAAAGTGCTAATCTCATAGGTACCGTCTTCTTGTTTAGAGTTCTGAAATCAAAGGCTATGCACTTCTTAGTTGTCCTATCGGAACTTTCCTTTGGCACAATTCAAAGATGAGTCTTAAAGCCAGATTAAGATGACCTAGTAGTTCTTTCTTCTAGTAAGTTTTGTACTTGGCGTTTGACTCTGGTCTTTTATGCGTCGGGTAGTTGATACTGCTTCGTAGCTATAGGCATGTCATTAGTAGTGTGTATAAGATGTGAACCAACGTTTTTAGTATTGGCTTGATTTTTTTTACTATAAGAGCAGTTATAATTTGGGTTAAGTAGTCTGTTAGCTAGATTTATTTCATCTTTTTTTAAATAAGTTAAGCTAATTATTTCTTTTAATTGGCAGATTTCAGTTTCTTTGAATTTCACATTTTGGTTACTAATGCTATCACTGTCGTCATAATTCTTACGTTTCTGATTTAAAAAAGCATTAGCTATTTTTTTATTGTTCCAGGTATGCTTCATTCTTTAAAGATTTTACAAACGGTACCCTAATATGTCACCCTTTTTCTAAGGCTAAGGGAAGCGTCAGCTACAGAACAAAGCTAGACAATGAAGTGATTATTAAATCATTTGACTTCTTGTTCAGACTTATTTTAATTAGTATCAGATTCACTAAGACAATTCTTGCTCCTACTGACATAAGCGCTTCTTAACCCAAGAGGTATTCGTTTGCCTTTTAATGTCATCCTTTTACTGTTGAAATTAATCTAAACCTTGTGTTTTGTTAAAAAAACAATGCCTAGAAATCCCTCAAATAGTTATAGTGAATCATAAGGTATTATTTGGAATTCAGTCTTCAGAGTTCTGAAGTCGATAGTTGTCTATTCTATATTTTTTGTTTGCTTCCAATTTCTTTTATACATTTAATTCAATTTTTTTGACTGTACAGTTTTTATAATTATAGCTTTTTTACCACACTAATTTTTGAATTTGTGTCTATCTGAATCGGAATTTTTGGCTTATATATGTTTAATTACTACAGCTACTCTTTGGTTTTGTTAATAATAACTTTATAGATGTTAGTTAAACACGGTTGAATACGGTTTTTCTTTCCGAGAATTTAAGCAGTTTATATTTACGATCGATTTCAGATTTTTATTCTTTAAGAAAACTTACCTCTAGCATTGCGTTGTTTGGTATTGGTAATATTTTACTGACCACATAAGCTATCACTTTAAGCTTAAAGAGTAGAACGTCTATAGTTTCATGAGATATCATTCTCTCGTTGGTAATTTCATGGAGTTTTATGGGTGTGGTAGTGTCAATATTAGCATGAAAAGCTAAACTGCTGACTGTGATTTTGTTTTTGTGCTCACTGGAGTCTATCATGAAATTGACTCGATCGCTCTTGAAAGGAATATGTATATAAAGTACATACCAATGGTTGACAGTAAGTTTTAATGCATTAACTTAGATATCATGTAGGTAGAGTTTAAGTGAATTTGGTTGCTCGATACTATAGTTATTTTTTTTAATTCATCGCTCGTTGTTGAGTTGTCTTCTTCTGATACTAGACAAAAAAAGCGTAGCAGTGTCAAGGTTTATCTGGTAAAGGAGTCTTGAGCTACATAATTTGACACATCATTTAGTTCAATAGATATTCGTTGCTTAGATGGCCCAATTTTATGCAAAAAGTGGTAGTAGTCAAAGTAATTGTTAATTTAGAGCAATTTATGTCTGTGTGACTTGAGTTGTCACAAATTTGAAAATTAGTACTGTATTGATCTGTATCATGACTAGTCTTTCTACATAGTTTGCAATTTTTTTTGAAGGCCTATATAAGGAGCAATTTCCAGTGGGATACTCTACTATATTACATAACTAATAAGTTGGCTTGTTTCTTTAAAATTGCCAGCTTGTAAAAGATTTGTGGGACTTAATTTACGTTCAACTGTCATCATTGTTGCTACATTTTCGCGATGTTTTTTAAAACTACAGTAGGCTATTTTGTAAAGTCAACTATGTTTTTCGGAATGTTTACCAGACTCACGAGTCCAGCCCTAATTGTAATGTAACGTTTTTAATCTTCTTCTTGCTTCATTTCTATCTAATAATTTATTAGAGTTCTCTGTACTTATATAACTTTTCTGCTTTAATTGTCATTGCAACTTTGTAACTTTATTTCCTAATATTCGCAGGAGGCAGTTTTATTTTAATTGTGGGCCTTAGTCTATTTTTACAGCGTTTGACAGTACTTTAAAAAAGGGTATTCTTAATAGTTTTAGTTACATTATGATTATCGTTAAGTCTTTTAGCCTTCAGAGTTTTTTTTTGCTGGGTGAAAATTCTGTCGGCATAAGGTATGGCAGCTTTGCGGTCTTACTGAAACTCATTCCTAATATCTTGCTGTAATTGGTGAACAATTTTTTCTAAGGCATAAGTTGTGTGAATAATGTTATTTAACTCGTTAATGTCTTTGAGCGTCTAGCCATAAATGGCTGCTCTCGATTTCCACCGTAAACCTACTTCTTATTTGCCTGCTAAAGTATGGTAAATCAGCTTCGTTAATCATTGATTGCCTTTGCTTCATTAAAGCCCATCAGAAAAAGCTTAACGGTACTTTTTATCTGTCGAATTCTAACACAATTTTTAAGCCATCTATCAGCGTGATCGTTAGATCTGCCATGTTTATTGATAATGGATGAGCGGGTCTGTCTACGGGTATTTTACGTAGTGAGAAATTGTTCTATGAATATTTTTGTATAAGTTAGTAATAAAAATTCTTACCACTGGATAATCCATTATTTCTCAAAAGTGGTTGTTGCAACACCATGACCTAACAACGAGCTTCCACCACCTAGACAAGAGCGTTTCCATGGTTAGCGAAGATAAAGCATGTGGGGCGGGGGGCATAGCCCTACCACAGATAGATTCTCCAGCCTGTTTGATGCATAAAGAAAGGGCTCTACTACTTTTTAGTTACTAAAAAAGATAAGATTTTTCTCTCTCTTAGTACAGATACTCTTTTTATATCTTATGACCATAGTTTTCTCTAATAGAAAGAGTCCAAAACTTTTTAATTTTTTTTTTATGACATTAAAATACATCTAATTTATAAATGTACAATTGTCACAAAAAAAGGCAATGTTGTATCAAAAATCGCATACGACCTTTTTTGTTCAATATTCGCTTTTTGTCGTATCTAGACACAACTTTCTTAAACATACTCTCCTTATCTAAATCACTTCAATTTTCTACAATTTGCTTTACAAAATCAGGTCTGTAACAATTAATTTACGCTTTATACATGTACCAACACTTAAAAAAATATAATCCTAGAAGTCTTGCACAACAGTCTGCATCAACTTCGATAAGTTACTTGATACATGTAAATGAGAACTAATACAGCTAATAATAAATTCACTTCAATGCTCAAAGTACCTTTTTTAATAACCAAGCTACAACGACGTTGCATTGTGACAGTACCATTCTTATCTATTATTATCCTTCTTCAATCTCCATTGCCTTTTCGTAATACCTCACAGGGACTAGCTAAAACCGTAAGTCTCAATAATCTGAGTATAACAGTTGTCCGTAATAAAATACTTTTTAATGTATCTAGGCGCTGATTTAAATTGGCTCCAATCTGGAATTTTCGTAAAAATCCCTTTAAAAGCTGTACTTAATAGAAAAACTACAGGCTCCTAATTGTTGTCAAGTTATTTTTTGTATTCCAGAGAAACTACAGCTTTTTTGCCCAACGATTAATTTATGCTATAAAGCTTGCAAAAACTCTGCAGTGACGATTGTTGATGCATCTATACGCTTGAGAAATTGATTGCTACAAACTCCATTTTCTATTAAATTGTATTAATGGTATGACGATCAGTCAGAGAATAATGCTTTCTCCAACTTTTTTTATACTATTCGTAGGACAAAAAAAGATAAGAGGTGGTAAATCACGTTTTAGCACAAAAAATTGTATCGATAACATATTCAGGACAGCTTCAATTGAAGCAAGTATGATCGTGTATTGTGCGTGTACGTTTCAATTTATAATTAGATTTTCAGAATCTGTAAGCTGTCCATTACGTTTGAGAAGCCAATATTTTAGTTTATCAGCGTTATTAAGGCACACAAATATTTTCATTGTTCTGGTTTGAATACGTGATGTATACCATACGCTTTTAATTATAAATTTTTTAAAAATGGGTAGTCGATTTCATATTCTAAATTTGCTACTTGACAATTCTCCTCGTTACTATTTGGCTATATCGAGCCCCTACAATAGTATATGTTATAGTAGTTCGTGTAAATAAGTTGCTCTTAAACTGTATGAATTGATAAGACTTACAATTAATTATTGGTTAATAAGAAAAGTTTTGAAATTTGAAGCAAGCTTAAATATTAGTGAGCAAGTGTATTACCAAATAAAAGTGCTATAAGTATAGAAAATCATCTAAGAATTAGGGTGTCTAATAAATGGCATGGACAAATAATTCGAAATTTTATTACAGTGTACTTAATGATATTAAAAATAACATACTAGTTTCTTAAAAAATCAGATGAGCGGTCTTTTTCATCGATTACCACGTCTATTTTTTACACGGTTGGCCTATTATGTCTCTGTTTATAAGTTCAACTTCGTTTACAAGTTTGAGACATTACTATTGTTGGTTGGTTATTCAACCAACTACTTTATGCTGGTTCATCTGTGACTCTGAGGACAACATAACCTATGAAAAAAAAGGCATACTATAAATATGTTTGTTTCTCACAAATAGCATCAAAAAATTGTTGATTTTAAACTATTATGAGTTGTAAGGTAATAAATATATCTTTATTTATATCATTATTGAAGTTGCGAAATCGGTGGTAGACATTTTGTGTGAACCTGTAAACCAACAACCATAACCTGTACTACATGAAGTTTATCATTAAAAATTTTTTAAATTTTGTTCTATAAGATGCAATGTTTATAAAATCACCCAAAAAGGTTTTGAGATCTTAATTCCAATTAGAAATTTTAAGTTCTACTCTCATAACTATGGATGGCTATAAAAACCCAATTAAAAACGATTCTTTATGCTTGGGCACGTTATTTTCTTCTATTAACCTATCTAAAATTATGCATAATGGTGTGTTACAAATTAATAAGCAACTCCTCCAAGTTTTAGCTTACTAGCCCAGTTTTTGGTTTTGCATGAACTACCTGACAAGGCAAAGTTGTGGAGGAAGCACAAAGTGAGAGCTCTCACCAAACGAGTTGAAAAAAGGGAGACCCCTACTTCGAGCTTTAATTGAAGCCCTATCTACTTCTCACAACTGTAATATAACAAATGATGGAACTATAGAAAGCTTTAAATTCTTCATTGTGTATCTATGAATATGGTAATATTTTGATCATATCGTGTGATCTTCTTCAGGTCTAGTAAACGCTTACAGCTAAGATATAAGTTTCTTAAGATAATTGAACTAGAGCCTAAATCTTGTCTACTTTTAACTTTTACCTAATTCATTTCAAAGAACTGAAGAGGATCATGCAATGTGATCAAAATATAACAATACTCATAGATACACACTAAAAAATTAGGGCAGCATTGCTTTAAGTTCAACTATGTATTCATTGATTAGTAACCTATATTGCCGTAGTTTGAAGCATTATCGATTAATGTTTTAATTAGATCGCCATACTGGACGCTATATTGGATGTAGTTCTTAAACTGTGATTTGGTGAATTAGATTTATTGTCGTCGTTGTCGTCGTCAATCAGTAATATAATAGTAATTTTTAACTTCAGCGTTTCTGACACACTCTTTCAGGATGTCTGTTTTACAAAGTGCCACTGCAAACTAATCACGCCCCACTGAAATATATTTTTTGCTGTCCCTTAAAGCATTGTTTACGAGATCAACAATGTTTAACTGTGGTATGTAGAAGCCACCTATAATAATGGTATATTTATTGCTCCACTCAAAGTTACCAGTAGCTTGCAATCTCCGTACAGTAACTGCAACTTTTCAACGAAACTTTTTCGATGCCTTTTGATGAACTGAGCATCCTGACTTTCCGTCTTTTTATACTTCTCGTCATCCTCATTGACGTCGTCGTTTGAGGGACCGTTATCTTGTGATGCCTTGGCATTTTTTGTGATCGTATCAGCATGTCATTTTCTTTCCCTATCTTATTCGTAAAAGGGTGAGCATCATTCTCATTTTTTTTGCTTATTCTACCAACTTTTTCTGCATCGAGCCCACTCATTGTTGTACCTAGTGTTTGCACAGATGTTAGACCATAGTTGAAAAATGCACTTTGCAAGTGGTCCACACTTTTTTGAGACAAAATAATCATTTTTTTGGCTACTCTATGGTTATTGCAGCATCAACAGCACCTTTCGGAAAGCGGATTCTACAAAGCAGGTTCTACAAGAACCCTTCTCTCTATTATTTAATAGTTATTAACGTAACAAGTTTGGAAAAGACGTTTACCCGCATGAGTCATGATTGACTCGCATGAGTGGCTGGAGTTGACGGGAACCAGTGCGAGTTAAGCACACAAGTGGATAGCACGGCACGAGTTACCGTCACCAGCCACAAGTGCGAGTCTGTCACATGAGTGCGGGAAATCGTCCCGCATGAGTTGCGTACAAGTTTTTTCGCAATAAGTGTACGGGAAATAGGTGTTTTCTGCACTGATATTAGTGTGGAAAATCTATTTTTCCGCCCTCAGGTGGTTTTGGGAGGCTGTTACTTCCTCGGGCGAAAAAGCAGTTTTCCGGAACTCGTTCGAAAAGTCTCCTTTACGAACCTCGTTACGTCCCTCGCCTTCGGCTTGGGCCGCAAACGTCTCGGTTAGCAAACAGAGACTTTTCAAACTCGTAGGAAAACTACTATTCTCACATAGTATGTGGAAAAAGTGTGTGGCAAAGGTTTTTCCGCACAGTATGTGGGAAAGGTGTGCGACAAAAACCTTTTTCACATTTCTTTTTCACACAAATTTTTCGCACACTATGTGGAAAAATTGATTTTCCACACTTATATCAGTGCGAAAAACACCTATTTTCCGCACACTTATTGCGAAATAGTAGTTTTCCTACGAGTTTGAAAAGTCATTGTTTGCGAACCGAGAGATTTGTGGCCCGAGCCGAAGGCGAGGTCTGTAACGAGGTTCGTAAAGGAAACTTTTCGAACGAGTATCGGAAAACTACTTTTTTGCCCGAGGAAGTACCAGCCTCCCAAAACCACCCGAGGGCGGAAAAAACTTGTACGCAACTCGTGCGGGACGATTTCCCGCACTCGTGAGCTGGACTCGCACTCGTGGCCAGTGATGGTAATTAGTGCCATGCGATTACAGTCGTGCTACGCACTCGTGTGCTCAACTGGCACTCGTTCCCATTACCTCTGGTAACTAGTACGAGTCAATCACAATTCGTGCGGGAGATCGTCTTCCTCGCACTTGTTACGTAAATAACTATTTTCTTCGTTAACGGATAAATTTTTGCAATTGCAAGCTTTTTAGAAACTAGTGCAATGGTGGCCTCTGTTGTTCAAAGTCAAAATAATAAAGATTTTTTATATTCACGACGTGTCCTCGACTAAACAGGAAACGTGACATTGACGTTATTAAAACAATACAATTAGAATTTAGTTTTCCGTGTCACTTCCTTTTATTTGTTTTTTATTTACATAAACGTACAGATACTCATCATATTACAAGGTACCAACTTAAAATCGACAATTGACTGGTTTGTTTTCATTAAAAATTGAAGAAAAAGTAACCACATGATTACAAAAGTAGCGTCCTAGTACGCTTTTTGCAAAAACTTAGAATTATTTTGACACATTTTTTTCAAAAGACAATGTACTTGTAAGCAGTCTTGTGGATTCTCAAAGATGACAATATATTACGAGTTGAGCAATACATCTCTCTAACCTTTATCTTGATAAAATTGATTTTGATTGATGAAAATTATGTTTGAATTTTTATGATGCCTACCTTTGATAAATACCGATAAATACAAAAACTACTGGATGATGCCCACATTTAATTGTCAATAATGACCAGTTTTGGTCTATGGTAACCTACTCAACCGCTATTGTGTAGTTATCTCTAGTGAAACTTGAAATTTCTCCCAAGATCTTGGTAACCAGACTACCACTAACCGTGAAAAAATTATCTTCTCGAAACAAGTACCGATCATACGGTTAATCTGTTTCCATAATCGTCTGACAAATATGGTCTTGCTGCGACTCGTAGGAACACTGAGTCTTCACGTCCACAGATCTTGCCATCGTTTTTCTATGTTGACAAACTTAACTCTGGCAAAAAGCTTAGCATCCGTGGTCGGGGCCTTCGTTGATTGCTTGCATGACTACAGGCACTTCATCAAGGCTAGGCGGCTCGTGCTACCAATTAGCTCGTTTTGTTAGGGCTAATTGTTAATTAGGCTTTTTTGCAACCATCGCCACCACTGCCACTGCAACTCCCGTCGTTCATGGATGGCTCATGCGATCAATCAGCTTGTTATGTCACGTCAATTGAAGCACCGATTGCAAGTGGTTATTATTAACGTATTAAAAAACTTTCTTTTCGTCCTTGGTACTCTTAATGCTTGAGACACACAAGTAACTACCGCTGAAATGTCTTTTCCTTGGATGAAAGATTCGTGGTACAGGATATTCTAATACAAAATGAAAAATGGGCTTACACAACTGAAAAGTGATTAAATATATTTTTACTTTCTTAAGGATGACTCTTCTTTTTCTATGGTCTAAGATTTGTAGTAAAAAATGTGCTGCTGTCACTTTTTCTGGAAAATCTATTGTATCTTATTAAACACCCGTTCCAACACTCGTATGAATTCAAGGTAATTGATAATATTTTTAACTTCTATAAATATGCAACGTTTTGGCTCTGAATAGACCGATTTTCTTAATTTAATCAACTATTTCTTACCACTGTATCCATTTTCTTTCGTGTTCAAAAAAGTATTTGAAAAAACGTATTTTTGCTTATTTTTCACATGATTCGTCTATAAGCCGTTTTTGACAATTATAATTGTCATTCCTAGAACAAGTCGATGCAGCATTTGATTTAAATGAATCTTGTCGTTAAATTTTCGATTTTTTGGCTGTGAGATAAAAGTTAATTAAACCAACAACTTTGCCGTACCTTGACTAGATAAGGGCTCTTTCCTAACCCCTAAATTATTTCCTTTTTCTGAGGTATTGCTGTGATAGGACTTGTTTAAAGTATGGTCTAAACAGTTTTGTTTTAATGTTATTTGTAAGTCTCTAAGAATTCAGCTCTTGAGCTTTATTTACTTTTTTTTAGTCAAGTGAAAATAATAATTTAAATAACATGCATGATTTTAATTAATGTTTAATTTGTAATTCTTTTATAAAAACAATTCAAAACAGGTATTTTCTTAGATGCAATCCATTCAGATAATTTTACAGATTTTTAAATTCATTACATTACTAATGAAAAACTTATTTCTAACACTGACTGTTGTTACTGCTGCGTTAAAGTTCCCTAATGTTTTGTGCAGTAAGTAACAGTGATTACTTATATCACACAAATAAGTTCATGGCCTGTAAGGGGTTGCGGTTTCTGTGCTATCACTGAAACTACTTTCAGTGGTCCTCTTTCATTGTACTTTGCTCGTTAGCATAGTCTAACGTTACTGATACTTTCGAACTGCACCCGACTTGCCTTAGCCAACACGTTATGCCTTATGTGTGTAAGGTACTCGCGAGTCGTAGAAGTCAAAAGTAGACTAAGACCTTAGAGGACAGGTGACAGATGTAAAAAAGCGATTATTTCTCTCAGTGGTAAATTTTTATAGCGTCAAAGCGAGTAAAAGAGGCCATAGGTTAAATTAGATCAACTAATGAGCGATGTTCTTGCAAATTGCGTTGAGAGCAAAATAGAAGGCTTGCAAGATGATGTTACATGTTATTATTTTATATATTAAGAAATAACCATAGAACAATACCAATCGCATTTTATTGACAAGTGTGATTGAGTTTTTTGGGTCAGTGATGATAAAAGCTCGCATCAGCAATAAAAGACCGTCAAAAAAGAGTTTCAGTGTGACTTTCAGTTTACAAATTCTGAAATTAGTTCTAGTCTCTTAATAAATATAAAAATAATAGTGTCTTAATTAAAAATTCCAAAATCGGTTATATTAGAAGTAGACAATTAATGCTTAAATAAATTATGCGTTCATACATACAATAAGATTTATGTATTTATACATACAATACGATATTAATATATCCGTGCATTCTTATAAAGACGCTGGCTGTACCATATGTTAGCATATTATTGAACATTTACCTTAAAGCTTTATTACACGCGCATATAAGTAATGTGTACTCCTCTTTTCATATGAGCTTGCTATATACTTACAGAACATCAAATCAGGATTGGACAGACGGATGGCTTTTGGATATATTATAATTCGTCTGTACCAACTAAGGATGTAATACTCCTCTTTCTGGATTATTGCTACCCTCCACAACTACAGATAGATCAAGAATCCACGCAAGTTGATAAGATGAACTGTTACAATATCGTGATTAACGTGAATCCTTTTTTATTTTTTTTTGTTGGGTAAATGATCGATGAATTATTTTACACTTCCGCTTTCATTGTAAAGCAGTATAGATATCTAGTTGTTAAATGGTGTTATATGAAATTGCACTAGGTATTAATAACGTGTTATGTTATTTTTTTTTTAGTTAAATGATTTAAGTATAAAATAAATAGTGTAGTTAAAATTTNTTTGATAATTTGAGTTCAATAATGGATTCACTGCTTTCATTTTGAAATACTGAGCTTTCAGATGGTAATATTTGAGTTACATTAGAAGTAAGATTGAATGAAATCTCACCCGATGACATTTTTTTGAATTTTTTATGTTGGTAGTTACTTTCTTCAACACCCTCATTGTTGTTATTATTATAATTACTTTTGCTATAGCTAATATGAGTCAATTTACTGTTATTGTGATTCTTACTATCACAGCTAGAGTTCTGGTTATGAGTATTATTATTTTCCAATCGAGAATCGGTCATAACTCCAATGCCAGTCTCTGTAATAATGAAAAGAAAAATATGCGATGTTAATGTTCGATAAAGTTTTTTTTTGTTTTATACATTCTAGTTAACGCTATGGCGTCATGTGACTTAGTACATTTTTTTACTTTGGTTTTTTTTTCCTCTTGTTGATAAAAAGTGAAGTTATTCTTGCCAAATTTGATGGTTTTGATATCAGGGAGGTTCAATAAATTTGCTAAACTGTAGGGAAGCTTTGATTTATAGTAGTAAGTCTCTATCCATTATAGTGTTGTGACTTCATACAGGGTGCAGCTAGGAGTATGAGCAAAAAAATTGCTGTTGATCATTAGTATTTCCGTACCTTGTATTTTAATTTCAGTTGGTAATGCGATTAAAGGATTATTCATACATTATACTTGTATTGTGGTAGTATTTCGTGCAGAGTACAACCATTGTTCGGTGGTTTTAAGTATTATCCAATTAATTTCTGTTGACTTACATAATGCTATTTGACAAGTTTTTAATGCCTTTGTTAATGGGTTTATGAGTAAAGAGAATTCTCAAGGATTATTTATAGTATCCTTATGAATAGGCTTATCTGGTTTATAAAATATAATTTTTTATCTTGAATGCAATTATTTAAGAATTTTTCATCAGTAAGGAAATCATTTTGAAGATTATTGGTAACGATCAGGTTACTATGTCGGGGCTCAATGCTGATATATCTTTTTAAATCTAAGAATCAATTTCTTGGAACTGAAATCGAGTGCATGGAACAATTACTCGATTGTTTTTTACCTATTTGCGGGAAACTCAGTTCAACTGCTAATATACTTTCTATTATTACTACGTTTGTTGTGAACAGTCCGTGCAGGCATTTAAGTGTTACGGTTCAATCGTCCCATATTAGCGTATGCTCTTTTTTGTATGAATTAATTTCATTACAATTTTTAATAATTGCTCGTTTTGTATCATCAGCAGATATAGACCTTCTTGTGACGTGCTTTTCACTGCAACTGATAAGCGTTTTGTAAGAATTCAGTAGAAAAATAGGGATTTTTGAAAGAGTAAGTCCATTCTAATACTTAATTTTTTATCATCATTATCTAATCAGCATGCTTTTTTTGGTTCAATTAAATTTTCCAAATTTCTTACAACTTCTTCATTATGTCTTTCTTTTTTTTTGTTACTCTACATATATTTTTTCGAGATTTGAGCGTACAATGCGAGTCCATTTTGCTTCAAAATATAGTATTGTGAACGTAGAGTTGTAAAGATTATTTACATCTGTATTTATTTTATCTTGTTCATCCACATCTATAGATCCAAAAACTTTTTTTAAATTATTGTGGTACTCATCTCACTATCGTGTGGCTAGGGATAAATTTCACTACAATATTGAAGTTTGCTTTTTTACTATATATTTGTATTTCAGGTGCAAAACGTAGTTTTAAGTCTTTGTATGTTGACTTTGTTTAACAAATCATATTATTCAACGTGTATCTAGGTATTGAATCTTTGCAATCTTGATTTTCAAGTACTCGAGTACACTGTTTAAATACAGTATCTAGCTGTTTATAGTTTAGTTAGGTTTTTATTACTACAAAAATTTAACGTAATAGTAACATGCCATTTAGTACGAATTAGTCTAACTTCTTTTGTGTATTGATAATGTATACCTAGATTATTTACTAAAAGCATGTTGTCGTAAAGCTTTGCAGGTATCTTTTCTTTGCTTTTTATGATACCAGGCCTTAGTGTTAGCAGAAGCGAAACGACAATGTTTTTACTCAACAATTGATCGGATCAATCTGCAATAACAAAATAATTAAATCTTTTTTTTTTATTGGTAGCTGCGTTTTATTTTGTCAATGTATTTGTTAATTATTCTTCTGTTTTCTGATTCTAATACGACGCTACTATTACTATGTATCTATTTAATTTTGAAGATTCCATTACAAAATCTATCCAATTTTTCTTTTCAGTGTTCTTTGAGCACATAGGCTGTCGTTCCAACTTCTAAGTTTTGTGACTTTGACTTATTGTCATAACGTAATTTCGTATTTTGCTTTATTATTTTAAGTCCAATTTGAACTACTTTTTGGATTGTGCGTAAACAGCAGGCGAGGTCACTAGTATGTGAGTTGTATGTTTCTAGTTAGTATTCGTGTAGAATTGGATTAAGAGAACGTGCCTGTGTATGAAAGACAAGTTAGAAAGGTGTAAATTTTGTTGCTCAATAAGCTAAAGTGTTGTACTTATGCATTGCAAATTATCCTAGTCATTTTTGTTTTAAGCATTGGTTCTCAAAAAATTTTTTAAAATAGCGTGACTTTTTTTAAACGAACCATTGAATTGCGAATGATATGCGATTGTGAGAGCTAAATACAATCCATAAATTCATTATACTTTGGCCAATACTTGATTATTAAACTTTTTGATCAGTCACTAAAAATAATTCTAGGAATGTCAAAAGTTAAAATAAAATATCTCGACAATTCATCGGCAATAGTTATTGCCTGTATATTAGAAACAGGGTCTGCAATAAAAAAATTTGTAAGTAAGCATTGTATTGTTATAATGTGCTTTTTTCAGATGTATTTTGTGGAAAAGGGCTACTGTATTAATTGCGACTTTCTAAGATGCTTCTAATAGTGTGTCTGTAATAACCATAGGTTGTCTGGTATTTGTCAGGACTAATTATTGTTCCTGGAAAACTTTAAATTTTTGTATGTATTCGGTAATGTCGTTGTACATTCCCGTTCAATAATATATTTCTGTCATTCGTCCATGAGTTTTTACTTTTTCTCTTTGATCTCTGAATAAGCTAGTATAATATTTAAATAATTTTTCCTTGCTATTTTCTAGGGTAAGATAAGAACATGCACCGAAACAAGAATAACGTGACGTTATTCTTCGTATAAATTTAATGGAATTTCTCCTCTAGAAAGATTATCGGTAAGCTCACCTTTTCTAAAAATACAATCAGCGGTTACTTCCTTTACTGATATTGCATATGCAAAATTTTTAATGCAGGCTAGTCAAATGCTAGGTTTTATTTTATGACTTAAGTTTTTGTTCACGACTAGTAAAAATATGTAGCAATTTTCGTTTTTCTTAGTAATAACGTCTCCCAATTTCGGTTCATTATCTAACGATTTTTCTTTTGATAAAGCTCCTATATCTAATAGTAATTTTTTATTCATTGATTTCAAATCTACAGTTTGAGAATTAAAATAGATGTAATTATTTCTGGTGTAAGTTAAGTACTTAAAAATGTTTATTTATTTGTTCTATAAGTTATATTAGATGGTTTTTTAACGGGACTAATATTTCTTGTTACTTTTTCATTACTAGCCAAGCGCCAATTTTTTTATATGGGTTCTATTGCTGTTGTATGGCTTGCTTGCAGTCAAATATTTTGATTGGAAATTTTCTTGGCATCGTAATCAGATTAATATTCTACGTTTTCCGAATAAGGGAGGTTGTCGTCTCTTCCTTCACTACTAATTTATTCTATAGGAGATAAAGTTCTTCTGTACAGCTCATTATTAGAGTTTCGTATTTTATGAAGATTTCGCTATAATAGGACTTTCGTTTGCGAGAAATTCGTTCACTATTTCATCAGTTTATTTATTTACTATAGTAGAAGAGATCGAATTTCAAGGTGACGATGGTAGTAAATTTATTTGTTCTTGATTTAAGTAACTGCTGTCATGACGTTCGGTAGGGGATGTAGGTGAAAAGTGTATACCTCCAAGAACCCTGTTACATGGTATTTTAATTTTTTTTAACAGAACTGTCCCACCGTAACGAGTTTTGATTCTACTTCTTAATAAATCATTTCCTGTCACAATTTCTATAACTGTCAGTATCATTTTTTAATCAGATAACTGCTCTTCACTTTTATTTGCATAATTTACTTGATCTTCTTCGGAGCATCGAAAAGTAGTTTAAAACTCTGATTTTATGTAGTTAAATTTAAAGTTTCTTGATCAGAAGAAGTAGAGTCTATATCTTGTTGAAATTTTACACATTTTTGATCAACGCCATTAGTTTGAAATGTAATGGTTTGATTACAATATTAGTTTGTCTTGGTGAAAAACCTGAATTTTTTTCGATTATTTCTTCAATTTCACTGACTTCCAAATTTTTGTCTCTTGAGTTTTTGATTATATTCTGACAGGTCTCTTCTGCAAGTGCATTTATTAAGCTAAGCATAAATGATCACTCATGTAATAGTATTGGTGCATCAGATTGTGGGTCACTAAACTGTGAAGTAGACGTGGTGTTGGGTTCGGATGATGAGTCTTGTATTTGAGCTTTCGATGTTTTTTTTCTTCGTCTCGCTTTCAATCTTTTGACTATCGTAGGTGCATTCAATTCACCTTTTCGGCCTTCTTTACCCCAATCTTCATTTAATAGTATATCTCTAGGTTGATTTTTTCTTACTGTAGGTGCTGATTCTATGCTTTCTATGGTATCAAAATAAAATTGATTGGTTTTTGACATTTTTTGGTGAGCTATTGAAGTTTTAGTTTCTTCAGGTCTTATAGGTAGCAAACGAGCTTTTAATACTATTTCTTCGTCCAAAGTAGCCATGATAGTACATACATCACATATAAAGTTAATTGTAAGAGTATAATTATAAAGTCGCATTATTATTGTACTCTTGATTCTTTTTTACTGTAATGTGGTGAGGAAAACCTATAAAATTAATAAAAGGCGATAAAGAGGTGGCAAAGGCATATTTGCGTTACATTGCTTTTATTGGTTGATCAGTTAGTACTTTTAAGACTATTTTTGGAAGCCTCTTATTCTTTTTTGTATAGTATTACTGAAGTCCTTATCAAGTTTATCTTAGGTCTCGTAGTCGTCCTTAGGCTTTGTTTTATGCTAATAGTCTTGTATTACTCTTTTTTTTCAGTTTTGTTTCTTACATTCTTTAACTTTTGTTTTTCTCTTCTTATTTTATGTGTCAAAGCATTGATTTTTTGATATTCTCTAGGTTGAGTAGCCTTAGAAATAAGTTTTTTAGTAAATGACATCTAAAGCAAGGGACGACAAATCGTGTTGGGAAGTTAATCTGTTTCTGAAAGGTTATGTTAATTATTCTGATAATAGGTGTAATAGCGCATTGCTCTGCAGAATAATCATTTACTGCAGTAGCCATATCTTTAGGACATGGACGTGTATAATTTTGACAAAATTGTCAGAGGTATTAATACCTCTTACTGTTAGTGTGGTGAGTTTCTTAAGTATTTTAATATGAGTTGCTTTAATTGAGCTACTGTTTTTGAAAGTTGAGAGATCTTTTTTTAGTCTAGGTGCTTATCAGCCTTCTCTTGTATAAGTGCTTCTAAAATCTTAGACTTATAGCTTAAATTTAATTTGTCTCATTTAAATTATTTTTTTTAACACAATTTTAAATAATTTTTCCTTATTCTTCTACGTGGGGAGGTTTGCAATCGGCAATCTAGTTTTTTTCTTTTTCCTGGTAGGTATGTCTCACCGTAATCATAAAAAAAACAGCTTTAATAGCTTTGGTTCCAGCATGACAGTACAATTTCATGATGATTTAGTAATATACGTATATCTTTCTATAGTGTAACGTTATTTGAGTCCAAAATTTTACCAAAACCTAGGTCATATTAGAAGAATGTAGAAAATCACATTCTGAGGATATGGTCGTTATTCTCCTGCGCAAATACTGTTGGTACAGTGCCCAGTATTACCCCACTATGTTAAAACATTGCCACTGTCGTACAAGTGTCAAACAACCAAAAAAGCGTCTAAGATTAGAAAGACAATAAAACTAACAAAAGATCCGAAGTATTAGAGTTAGACAAAATGGTGTACCTTAATAAATGCGTCTGTTACAAGATACTTTTTAATACAGGTACTAACAGTTAAGTTATATTAATAAGTAAGAAGAGACACGATCATAAAAGAGGTAGTGAGAATCGATTCCAGTGTGAGCCTATGTAGATTATAGTTCTCGGGTAAGGAGATAAGGAGTGACTTGAAGAAACTTTATGTTACCAAGAGTATCTGAATGGTTTCTGCATCAGTGTTAGTACTAGCAGAAACAAATTTATTATGCAGTATTTGGCACTTTATGAAAGAGTAGACCAAGTCACTATGAGAGAATAGTCATCACACGGACTTTATATCAGAAAACGCTCCAGGGTTATAGAAAAATGGGTGTCTAGCTTACGTTATCGTGGACTGGTTTCCAGAAATGCAGTGTTGATTGAAATTAGCGTTAGAATAACCTTGTTGTTGAAATGTAAACGAAAAGGAGTATAAAAGAAGAACACTATTGACACTAAATTCTGTCGTTCCTGTGCGGCCTCTGTTGAGCCAAGGTGGATTGTGGCCATAGTTGAGCACCAGCACCAAAATTAATTAAGCTGCTCATGCAGTTGATGAGATTTTCACAAGGTAACAAAGCGTGCAGTAACGCATGGCTGGAAAACATTATGAGCCTACATTTTTTATGTAATGGTATCAAACAATGATTATTTCAAATCCCTAAACGTGTGGATTATATGTTTTATGAGGAACAGCACATTCAGTACAAAAACAAAAATAAATTGTAAGATTCCAAGAGTGCCTCGTTAGATAATACCTTTGATAAACATTTGTCGTTGGATCTGTGGTCTTTAAGATAAAGGTCTATAAATTTTTAGTGCATATAAATATCTTTGTAAAAGTCTGGTATACTGGCAGCTGGGGGCTGCTTAAAAGCTTTCTATCTAGACCCATTACAGTCAATGTAGATAATACTGTGACAAACATACGTAGTACAACTAGTAGTGTTGGGCACGCATAGTAGAAGAAAGGCAGTCGAAAATAAGTTATTTAGTCATAAATGTAGGTCACAAAGGCTGAGTCCAGTTAGTATTCTATTTATGTTCTGAAAGTATTTTATATAATGCATAAGGCAGCCAAGATAGAATAAAGCTAGTGGTCATGAGAGCTAAAGAAAAGCACAGTGTACTATAATAATAAGGCATGCGATAAAAACATTTAGTAGTAAACTGAGCAAGAGAACATATTTAAAGGTGTAAATAAAGCTGCATTTCTACTGTATTTTGTATTGCCCTTTCTCTTTTAATAAGCAAAATATTATATACTTGATAAGGTAACGAAATTCTGTAGCCAAGTTGGATCCTAGGTATTGAATATTGGTGCAAAGTTGAGATCCAGTCATTAAATCTTTATGTCGAGTTGAGAACCAGTCATTAAGTCCTTGTATCAAGTTGGAACCCAGTTATAAAATTTTCTCTTTTCGTTACGTCCTAATCATTAAATACGGGTGTGAAGTCGTATCTCTACATTAATGGCTAGTGATTCTTGTCACTTTTTCAAGCTCATAGTAACCGATTGGGTTTAAAGTCCAACTAAACAAAAATTTTAAAATCATTTTCTATTGATTGTGTGATTTAGTTATCTACACTAAGACTAAGCTCCTGGATTATGCCAGCAAAATGAAATTTATACATAGTGGTATTTCGTAAGTCTGTTTGCATACCTGTGAAAGTTTTTAATTCAAAGTATGCAAATATGTATGTTAGATTAAGTACTTAACCAAGGTCATAAACTTTAAATTTTAACAACAAATAATCTTCTTTATATGACTTTTTTGTCCTGGGTAGACAAAGAAAAGCCCAAGGTATATTTATATTATGTTGAAAACATAAAATGCAAAAACTTTAGAAAAAATGTTGGACAGCTATGGAAAGTATCATCTACGAACCAAATTTCTAGTACATACAATAACTTTAAGTAACTGGTGGTTCGGAAAAGGATAATATGTGATTGCTTATAATTAACCCATGAAAATTTTTTGTGCTGATTTCTAAACATGTATTGTTTTTTCAAAAAACTTTGACACGAATTGTGGTAGTTTATCATATTTGCCACGTCTTAGAGCACCAATACTCTTTTGTATTCTATCAGTCTCTTAAACTATTATAAAAGATATGTCAGGTTATTTAAAAAAATCACACAATAACTTTGGTAGACAAGTTAAAACTTTCATTTTAGTTTTGTTACTCTTCATTGTTATTTAAATTTTAATAAAATCAGTACTTACAGGTTCCGATTTCAATTAACATTTTACTTTATTGTCAACAGAAAACTTTATCGTTGCGTTTAAATAAAAATTTTATTGATTGTAAACTTAATGTAAGACTAAAAAGAGATACAGAAATTAAAGATCCAGTAAAATAAAAGATATCAATATAGGATTATAGAAGTAAGATGTTACTGGAGTAATGCATGACAAGGACAAGTGTATATATATGTGTATTTGATTTAAAAGACCAGTAAATAAAGCTTTGTTTGATTCTAGAGCCACATTGTCACTTTTCAGATAAAAATTTTCCCTGACAGTTTAACAACTTTCTATTGCTAGGATACTCAGTGATACAAAACGTTAACAAAAAAAAAAACTTCTGAATCGAAAGGTTTCGAAAAGCAGCTTGAAAATAAGGGTTTTGTTTGCAAGACAGTGTTAGACATTTACCAAAACATCCTTCTGAACATTGATGATTGCCAAATGTGTAACATCATGACTTATTTTGACGAAAAAATAGAAGATCATGGGCATCATTCGTAAAAAAAGTTGTAACTCACAAAGAATAATCAACGCAAAGTTTGACAAGATAATAAAAATTAGATTCTGTTAGATAATTAGCTTTTATAAGGCAGCAAATGTAGCTTTGATATAATGAAATAAAGTGCCATATGTAAAAAATTTAACGAATTACCTAATGAGGGTTACTAATTTATTAAATATGCCAAGGTAGCTATGTAAAAGGTTGAGCATTTATTAAAGAAAAGATCGTTTCAAAATCAGAGAGCAATGATAGTGGTTCCCTGGTCATGTTAAGGAAACAAAATTGGATATATCGCTTCTCTATAAGCGTTTGCAAATTAAATTTGGTAATAAATAAAACGCATATGTTCTATCAAGTGCGAATGATATTTTAAATTTACTCCTAAGCAAAAAAAATAGTCAAAAATTAACTTTAAACTGGCAGATGACTATTATTAAGATAAAAGCTTGCCGTTAACAGCAGCAATTAAAATGCATGAATCTGAGCTGTGGCATTATTTGTCTATGCAGGTTGGACTAAGAGGCATTCTCAGAATGTTTTAGTGCCAATCATTATTGTTAAAATGTAGATGTGCAAATTGTCAGATGTCAAAACAGTGGCACGACTGTTATTAGTACAGGGGATATACTATAATTCTGGTTAAGAAAAAGCACGTTTTGATGGCGGTATATAAGGAATGTAATGAACCAATAGCTTATTCGATGTATCACAGGAATTTTCAGCCTCTAGCGCATAAAAATAACTTTAATGAAATGTGTGTACATAAATATACTTATATAAAACTTTTTGTTTTTTAAATATGTAGTGCCCTTGTTCTGGATAGCTATATCGAATATACATAAATCTAAAGTATGCAGTTTCAATTTGTGGCTCAACTTGCAGTTTGAGCTAAAGTATGAGATTCCAATGTTTGTGAAAAAAACCATTCAAGACTGCCGTAATTCTAAAATTGTTTAGAGTATCTATTACTATTGCAATACAGAGTACGATTCATTTATCATAGAGATAGAAGAATAGAGCTCACGAGAGAGCAGCAAGTATGTCTGTAAGTGTAAGAGAGAGTGCTACTGAGTTGTCGTACCACATCTTCTCTCTCACTAACATTGGCTGAGCATTGACAGTTAAGGGAAGTGGCATAGAAAATAAATAGAAATAAGTATATATCTTGTTCTACTTAATATTAAAGAAGTATATGATAATACTAATATAAAAGTAGATTAATATCAAACTTACAGTACAATATAAATTAACAAAAATTAAACTATAAATAAGAATAAATCCTTAAAAAAACGATCATTCATAGACAATTTCATGTGTTATAGTCAGAGAAGTATTCATAAATTAAAGCATGCATGTACAACTGTATATTATGCACAACTAAAAGAAATATTAGTGTATTTATTGAAAAACTCATGTTTTTAACTTTCAGTAAAAAAAAAAAAAAAAATGTATCTTAGATTGAATAGCAATGATTTACTAATAAATACGTGTTTTGTATACACAAATTTATTTAGCAAAATTACGTAAAAGTTACGAGAAACTACAATGTTATAAAGTAGTGAAACACAACTGTAGACACAACAATTAGACAGCAAACAATTGGCCCTTAAAAATAGTAATTTTGTTGTTACTCTTTTTTTTCACTATTTTTTAGGCAGCCTTTACGATTAAGGCCTGTGTTAGTATATTTTTTACTTATAAGCATTAGTATTTAGTTTCTGTGGTTCAAAAGTGGCTCTTGCTCAAGAAAAAAATTAGTAATTAAATATAGATGGCTAGACAATGTTTCTAAAATGTTTGTAATAAACATAGTAAAAATATTCTTTTTCCTTGAATGAGATGTTTAACAAATACGTTGCTGACTTATTTCACAAATAGTAGAAACATTAGGAAAAATAAGACGTAAGCTTTCTCAGTTTTTTTAAGACAACTTTCAACGCACAATTGTTTTACTGCCAGACAGTAACTTCAAACATATATCACAGTGGATTATATGACTTGTGACTTTTACAACGCAACCTGCTGTAGAATTAACAATTTTCTTAGTGCACTCTTCGCAGTGCGAAATCAGTATTTTTTTAAAATCATATTCGACAAAAATAAAATTATTTGTTTAAAGACTATCCATCTGTTTAAGTACAAACTAGCTTTTTTTGTGTTTACAATTACCTTAGTTACATTATTTTTCATTTATTTCTCATTTTCAATCCCTTTTATCTCTGTTTCTATCGTACCTAATTCATAATAGCGTGTTTGTTTGTTATTGAGTGTAGATTCCACACTTTTTTGAATAATAGACGTCAATGTAACAGTTTCTTTATGATGTTTATTAACTAATAAAGTCTTGTTTAAAAGAGTACAGTTAATTAAGGAAAAGATAACCACGCTTAATTTTTTTCAAATAACTTTAAAAATGCTATAATAATAAGTACTTAGCTGAATTGTACAAGTTCTTTATTGATATTATAAATTCTACATAACCAGTGTTTACAGACGAACTTTCAGTTACGTATTGAAGTTAAGGGCTTAACTAAGAAACAATATTATGGTTTTTACGATCACTTGAAATTTTTCTGCATGTAAATTGTACTTGTTTTTTTCTGTTTTACTTTATTTAATAACTTACTTGTGATTGCAACCCATGTTGGTATTTAACAAAACTTGTTTCATGCGCCGAATAAATAAAAAATATTATTAATAATATCTTAATGGTAGGCAGTAGCAGATAAGTTTGTAAAATCAATTTTTAACAACTAAAATTCTAAGAAGTAGAGAGCTGATACAGTACTTTGACTTATGACTGGTGCAGCAAGAAATTTTGTTTTTTTGGGACTCAAAATTCACATACTTATTCTTGATTTCGCAAACGCAACGTAATTTCTCTATTTTTTCTTTTTCATTTAATTTTTAACTAAATTTACATGACGTTGCAGCATTTTTGTAAATTATAAGATCTTTTTAAGCTAAATAATTCCAGCACAAGTTCACCCAACGGCGTGTGTCATACAACATAAATATGGGCTCTGAACTATTTGGATGATTAAAGAACAGTTTTAAATTTTATTTGCCCTTATAATTTGATGAAGCTCCTGAAGCCTCACATGCAGTCTTATATCCTTTATCACTACCAAAAGTGATGCCTAAAACCTTAATCCTAAATTTATGTAAGATAATCAATAATTCCTTTAACAAATTAGATTTCTTCATGTCACTCGAAGAGCTAATAAAGAAGTATGCGACCAGTGCTTTAAAGCTACTATTGATATACATAAGCATGAAAACGAATGCTTTCAAAGCAACTTTTAGATTTTTCGACATCTGCTGCTTCGTGTAATTGACCACCAACATCCACAAGATTAGTCCCATAACTTTTCCATTTTTTTGGTTGTTACATGCTTATCTCATCAAAAGTGATGTCAGAAGTCAATCCCACACCTTCTTTTTACCTTATCCTGTACTATTTTTAAAATACTATCAATCACTACTTTAGACAGGCCTGGTCTATAACTGCCTAAAGAGTCTCATTTGTTAATAGTTAAAGAAGGTACACATTTTAGAAGACTTCGTCAAACGGACTCATGCGCTAGCAAATGTAAATAAAGTATCCTAGTGAAGTTTTGTAGGTTTTAAGGAATCTGGTTAGTTGGCTCTCTGTCTTGCAGGCTCACAACTAGTTTTACTGAGTGCTGCGGTAAATTGTACAAAAAAAGTATGTTAGAGCATAGTGCATTTTTTTTTTTTTTTTATAGATAAGTGTTACTATAAGTAGTTTTAAGTGTTACCAAAATATTTTCAAATAAAAATAAACTATATTAATGTAATTGATGAAACCAAGAAAACTATATAAAATAACCCATATAAATAATAATATTTTAAACAATACAAAAAAAACTCTTAACGTACCCTACTATTTTAAACTAAAAATAATCCATGTAAAAAAATGAGACCCGTGTAACTAATATATCTACATCCAAATATTAGTACTTGTATTAAAACTGCTGTTACAGTAAAAACAGTTTAAAAAATCGTATACTACTACAACTTTATTCCTTAAGTCCTTAAATGATACATCCTCGTCTTTTTTGTAAATCTTTGATGACTGTGTGTTACTTGATACGTTGCGTATTTTTAGGTTCAAGAGCTTTTCAAGCATGTCTTAACTTAATTCTGTGCATGGTCATCACATTAACAAATTTTTTCCGAGCTTTGTCCAATAAAAAATCTTTTCGTAAAAAAAATAATGTCTAGCATCCATTCAACAATCACAACCTTTCGGATATAGTCTCGTCCATAAAATTACATCTTCTGTTACATAATAAGAAATTCATTATGTGTATTTACGTTTAGGAAGATCAACTCTTACCTTTTACTAATCTTGTTATTACTATTTAAGTTTTTAGCATTAAACCATCATTATAAGCTAGTACTTGTTTAACTTATACAGTCTACGAGTGCAGGTTCTTGATTTTTTTAAATGGATACATCGAGAGTCAAATTATTAGAATTTGTGCTCGTGTCATGAAATTTGGCACTGTTATTAAAACCATGCAACGCTGTTTAAAAAATGCTGCAACCTTTTTTTTGTACACACTATTTAAACATGATGTATTTAAACATGATGTTTGCATGCCTGAGATTATTAACAATAAAGTGTCTAAGACCAATTTGTGTAATTAAATTACTGTGTAGTTTCTCACCAATGTCTTTAGGGCAGCATCTCCGTGTTATCTAGAACGACTTTTCTGTTCATTAGCATATAAAAATAATTTAAGAAAATAATACCATTAACGTATTCACATTGTTTTAAAATGGATATTAGTTGATAATTTTAATGAGTACAGTTATTTCTGCGAAAGTTTTAACTCCACAGGAAATCTGTTAATTGAAAATGGTAAATAATTTTGATTTACTCATGACAATTACACACAAAGTACACCTCATTACTCATCTTATACTCGTGAAAACTACGCTAATGATGACGATTAAAGCTTGCATCTTTATAATTTGTATTGGACACTGCACATTTTACTACCATATTCCATTTTAAATAACTGTTTTTAAAGCGATAATAGTTGTAAGCTAGTGCATATTTGAAACAGCCTTAACATCTTTGATCAACAATAACAGAAAGTTTGATGTACTTAATACATACAGTTTACGTCTGCTAACTTGATTTCCCTCTAGTTTTTTTTATCTATTAATATTCAGGTACTAAACGCTGGCAATAAAATAGGAAATGATACTACAACTTAGCAGCGTTTTTTCTCGAACCCATAGATGATCTCACTTAAGTCTAGCATAGGCACTTGCGTCCTCTATTCTAATATCTTTGTTATTGATGCGAGTTACACAAAGTGACAAATTTTAAAAGAAGACCCCAAAAATCTTACAGAAAAGCCTACACAGAAATAAGTGTTAAGACACATGTTATATTACTTTAAGGGGGCACTGACTGATGATTTTCTACTTCATTTTAAGGTCCACTTTCTTAGGTATTTAAAAGTTTAATCCGTTCTTAAAAAAATGGAAGTCCTAATTTTTTTTACTCCAGACTTAAAATAAGTGAAGAACTTTCTGTTAAGATAAAATTACTTATATGTCAAATTATTATATATTGACCTCCTTCATCTAAATTGCACTATCTTTATTTTTTTACTTTATAAGAACGTCGCGCTTTTTTTTTCATCAAATTTTTTCAAAATTTGTACTGCTTTGTAATTTTAATTAACAACGTTTTTCGAACTCCAGCATTTTTCACTATAAAAATAAGCATGACATTTCTACAGAGTAAAAAAATATAGATAGCGCAATTTAAATGGAAAATCCCATGTACTTAAATTTAAGTTAGTCAAAACTTTTTTTAAAGTTTAGTTTGGCAAAAGTTATCCCAAACTTTTCCAATGCAACATTCTCAAACTTCTAGGAAACTAAGCTTTTGCAACTTGTAACTTTTTAATAACTTTTGCCAAACTTTTTAAAAGTTACTTCATACACTTTCTGAACCTTTACCCAATGTTTATGACTTGTGATTAGAAATCACACTTTTAATTCAATTAATCTTTTATTTGAAAAAAAAATATCATCCAAGCTTAATTCACCTTAAAATTATAAAAAAAACTATGTCTAAAGCAACAATAACAACTGTAGTAATCATTCCGAATGAGGTAAATAATTTCTTATAGACTGGTAGGCATTTTTTTTTTATTTTGATTACAACACTAGAAAGCTTTTACAATAATATAATGTCTCAAAGTCTTTCATTTTTTTCGTTTCCCTCATCATATCGTCTGTATTCTGTCTCGTTGATGTTGTTGTATTTTACTTTCGTTTTGTTTTCTGAAAACTGAATTTTGTATTAGCTGTACTTCTTTTAAATATCATAATTTTAATTTTTTATTCGCTCTTTGTAATTTTTGTTCTGTATCAATATAGCTTGAGGTCAAAGGGTTCACTGTTACATCATCTTGCACAGCTGATGTTCTTTAACTTCAGGTGATTTTACGATAGGTGTACTGCATGCTGAATTTTTGTAATAGAAATCTGTTTCACGACACAAAAAGTTTTTGAGCATTAATGAAAATATTTACCGTGGCAGGTCCAACTATCACATACTTAAAAAAANCCATTTATTTATAGAATGACCCCTAAAATTAATTTGTATATTTCGTACGATTTTCGCCATCATAATCATTTTATCCAGATCTTCGACTGAAACTAAAATTGATATTTATTAACTTTTCACTGAAAAATTTTTAAATTTCTTTTAAGCTTGTACGAAAATTATTACGTGTAATTTCAGATAATTTTGCATACTTGCATAGTTGATGTTCTTTAACTCCGCATGATTTTATGATAGGTGTACTGCATGCTAAATTTTTGTAACAGAAATCTGTTTCACTACAAAAAAAAATTTTAAACATTAAAGAAAATATCAATGATTGCAGGTCTAACGATTACTTACTTAAAAAAATTTAGTGAATATGTTAAGGTTAGGGAAATTACTTCGTTTCATTTTTTTCCTATCCGTTGCTATTGGAAGAGCCATCTTCTTTATCAGAGCAGCTACTTTCTTTTATACTCTTGTCACTATCTTTCTCTTTTTCATCTTCACTCGTTTTACCTCCAGATGATTCAAAAACAGGTTTTTGGTTAAAAATTTCTTCGTTTTGTGCTTTCTCTACATTTGTTTGGATTTTTTAAATTCTTCTATCCTTTTTTCTTATATCTTTTGTTCTTTCCAGAAGGGTTGACGTACTTAAAGATTCATCATTTTTTGAAAGGATTTTACCATCGGTGTAATAATAGAAATTATGAGGTTACTAGTTTATTTAAGTTGAATCTTGTACAGATTCTTATAGTATCCACCGTATATCATGTTTGCGAAACGGTTCGCGAGAGAGTCCACGAATTGTGTGCAAAAGCTCGTTTGGTTACCGATGTTTGCGTCCTGTTTTGCGTATACGCGATTATGAGCACATGCACACGTGTATGTGAGCATAATACATGTCAATTATATTTGAATGATCGTGAGGTTAAGTATGCAATACTTATGACTTTGTCTCAATACTTTACATGGGAACCATGATTTACTCCATCTAGCCTTATTACTTTACAAACGTCTTCTACAGAAATCGTGCAGATTTGCCTCATTTTTTTCTAAAAAATGAGGGCAAAAGTTTGCGTCTTCTTGAGAGTCTTTATTTTCTCTTTTGCTTTGAAATCGACGCAACAAGATAACTCTTCAAAATTCAATTTTTTTTGCTTACGTTTTTAATAAAAATTATAGAAGTAAGCTGATAACCTGTACTACCAATAGCAATCAACTCTAGTATCGTGTATCATGAGAATCTGTTAAAAAATACGGTTCACGGCTTTGGCACTTTTCTCAAATACGTTAAAATGAACTTGGATATTATTAATCGTAAGATGATTGAAAACAGTAAAACATCTTGTCGAGTACCTTATTTTTTATACAGCCTTACTCGACTTTCAACTCTAGTAAAGTCTGCGTGGATCAATTTTTATGCAAACAACCTCAAAAATTTGTGTTGCTTATTGGACAGAACATTTAAGAATAACTGCACAAGTATACACATCATTATTGGAGTAATAACGTTAATTGCTGACACTGATGGCATAGTGCTACTGATGACGCTGCAGGATGCAAGCTTAACGCCCAAAATGGTAACATTATGCTTGCAAACTTATTTAATAGTTAGGTACAAGCTATAGCAAATTCGTCGAGGGGTGTGCGTATGTCAGTCGGGTTTTCCGATTTTTCCCTTACACGTGTGGTATATATAAGTATTTAACACATCGTGTTCTGCGAGCACAATTAAAAGCCGTAACAATGGGGTTAACTTCCCTCCGTCTCTATAAAATTTATGAATATTATACTCTTCAGCCTCGTTATAAATATTTTTACTGATACCCATTCAATTAGAGGCACCATAAAGTGGGCTTGCACACTACAATGTGCCCTGTTTAAACCCTTTTTTTTGTGCAATCTATGAGGCTCTTTTATAGTCAAGCTTGAATCAGATGGCGCCAGGGCGCGTCGCGGCTGTCATGGCCGTCGCACTTACACACCGTCAAATTTACAGTTGTGTATTGTGTCCATGAGCCTATCTGTGTGATGAGAAAAGCAGAAGACATAACCTTTGTAAATGATTGCTGTTGTTTGCAGACAATTTTTGTTTGCATTCACATTTAAAGATAGTAGGAAAAATGAAGTGCAGTGTAATATCCTGCGATAAGAAAGTGAAATTTAAATTTCCTTCTGATAGTGTGATAAAAAAAAAGTGGCTCGAAGCAATTGGGAGATCAATCATTAGTAAACAAATACATAAATAGCCTTGTTAATATAACCTAAAATGTACACTTTCCTGTCCACGAGTTCTGCTTTCCTTCCACTGACTCTTGCTCCTTTTCCTTTTAAAAGCTTTTTTAATTCTGAAACTTTTAAGCTTCCATAATATTTTTTCTTGTCTTCCTTATTCATTTCAAAATTTCAAATATTGCGCTTTACCACTACACTTTAATTTCCTGTATACATACGATACTGAAAAGTAATGTTGTGTGAGTAAGACGGCCATGACAGCCGCGATGTACCCTGGTGCCATCTGATTCAAGCTTGACTGTAAAAGAGCCTCATAGAAAAAAAAAAGCCTGAATCATTTTTAAATAAACATTAAAATTTAAATTTAAATCGATGTCCTAGAGTTTTGTTACAATAAATAAAATTATTTCACAAAGAATAAAGAAATAACATTCAACTTTTTTAAAAATTTCATTCAAGGCAGGAGCAAGTATGTGAAAACAAAAAATTAGATACAAGCCTGTCGAGTGACGATTAGGTGATTTATTCAACACAAAAATTTTCTTAAATATAAAAAAATGCAAATGTTCCTCAAAAGAGTAGTCTCGGAGTGGAAGGTATCGGTATTAAAAAAAAAAAGATGCAGAAAGTACTTCGTTGACGAGTAGCTCAGAAATTTACTCAACTGCTGTAACATACTTATAAAATGAATTATTTTACTATTCAAACTTTTCTTAACCTATTAATTTACTTCAGATAGTTTTGAAGTATTTGACAGTGATGAAAAACGAATTACATATCACCAAACATTTGAAAAACCAACAACAGCAGAAATATAATTACTCATCCATGAAGTTTTTCAGTTATTATCAAATTCAATATGAATCATACCATATAAAATATCATCTCAAATTTTGCCTCATTAAAAAGCATCAAAGTCACATATTATTAGTCAGGTCACCTTTAATTATTTTGATCAACAGCTTACTGACTATTTGTATCCTTTAAACTTTATTTATTTTCAATATTTAAATTATCGTGGGCATACAAAACAATGCATACACCGTGTCATGATTAAAATTTGACAATTTTTTTTTAAATGATAATTTTCATTATGTGACTATTAATGTTATAAAACACAGCAAAATGAGGCAGTGCATTTTTTCTTTTTTATATTAAAGTCTGAAAATTTTCGGCCAGATGTAACTTACAATTTACTTAATATATTTTAAGCCATGCATAAAAATTATAACACTTATTAGTGTTAATCTGGCCAATAATTTAAAAAAATATATATATGCATATTGTAGTAAAAGTTTTTTGAAACTCTTTGTAATAATTACGTGTTTCGAAAATTAGGTGGATCTCAAGAAATGTTAGAAATGAATTTCATACCACAACAAGAACTAAATTAATCGATTAACAATCCTGCAACAGAATTATCGGAAGATTCATGCGATATTCGTTCTTCTGAATATTCAATGGATACTGAAAATGATCTAGAAAGTAGCGATGACGAATTTAAAATTAACAATGAGCCAATGTATGCTGGAGCTTTAATTACGGTTGCTGAAAGTCTAATATTTATTTTTACTTTAGCGATTAGTTTCGACATTACGGGCTCACTTTTAGCTAGTATATTATCGCTTGTTGCAATGCACTGTATTCAACCGAATAAGTGTATGAAAAGTGTTTATAAATTAAAACAATTTTTTCCAAGCATAGACTATCCTTTTATTTGTCATTATTACTGTGGAAATTGTTTCTTTAAATTCAAATAAGATTAAGAAACTTGTCCTGAATGTAATTTAAAAAAAAACAAGAATTATTTTTTAAAAATTCCAATTATATGCCAGCTAGATTCTATGTTTAAGCGGGAAAAAAAAGATAGAATTTTGGTCCAAACGTGTTCTTGATCACCCAGAAACTGTGTTAAAAAGTAGGTCATCTTGTGTATTATCTTTATAATTATATTTTTCTCAAACAATATTAAATAACTTAATTAATCAAGAGTAATAAAAGTGCAAGTGGTTGCTTCTTCTAGTTTAAAAGACACAGTACGCTGATCTTGGTGACCCTTACCTGACTTTTGACTTCTGTTAATGGTGTTACTAGTGAAGTTATTATCACTTTCTAAGGAAATACTACTGTTATTAATGTAATTATGACTGGATGAAGACAAAATCGGGCTAAGATGGCTATACTGTATGACAATTTGCTTTATTCTATTACCACAGTCATCATCATCCCATTGAGAAAAAAAAGGTATAAAACCTTACAATTAATAAGTTTTTTTTATGAGAATTTTTTTTCTCTACGACGCCACAAAAATTGATGTTAAAATACATATGCATACTCTCATTCATTTTCTATAAATTTAAGGATAAGCAATTACATGAAACTCTCACAGTTTAGATCAGTAAAACATTCATGTAATTGATTTGAAAAAGGAATATTGTATCAATATTCTACAGTTTTTATATAATCTCTTAACAAAAATCGTAATGAATCTTAAACATTACAATCTTATAAGAAATTAACAGCTTTGATGACATTAATTAAATAAATGTTACGAATATATCATAATACCTTTACCACGCGATAACAACTGTTTTTTGTTTTATGTTTTGATTATTTTTGATTTACTACAATGTTAAAAATAGATGCACTATCTATAACAGGTGCTCACTTCTACATCCAGACACTCTACACCATGCGTTTTGCTTAAAAAATATAGCACAAAACAAAAACTAAAATTCGTACACATCATTTTTTTCGTGCAGATTCTGTTTACTGACTGCATAACTGTAGAATCTAAAAAGTTGGAGTTCTCTTTTAATGCAATGCTTTCCACAAAGCTTGTTGAGCTTAATAATTTGTAGTACAGAGCGAAAGTGTTAAAAAAGAGATGTGCTAAGCACGTATGTAGGACCTAAGGTTGTGTACAATACACTTATGAAGAAACAGTATAAAGGTCGTTATATGTTTTCTCCTTATAAACCTTGTACATGTATATATTCTACACTTGTGTACCTAATGTTTAATACTTCTTTGAGTAAAATGTCTGATGTTGGGCCCTGAACAGCCGCGTAATGCATTTGGATGGAACGTAGCCACCCACCCTGTGGCTCGAACTCTCTTCTAAATCTCCTCTGTTACTCTTTTTTACCAACTCTGTCACTCTCTCGCAGCACGCACCACTGTACTGTCTACCACTTTGTCTCTCTCTGCCTCGCACGTACGCTGCACGCTCCATTTCTCTTATGCTTCTACTTATATATATATATATATATATAAGTAGCTATATATATACTTGTGAGGCTTCGCCAATATATATATATTAATACAAGCACTAATTGTTGGTCATGTAATGCAGGACAAAACATAAATTTTAACTATACTGCCCTAAAAAAATTAATAACTATTTGTGCATTTGATGTAATATCATATGCATACAAATAATTCTTGTTAGGAGTATTGTATCTGACAAAAAAAAATTTTTTTTAATTTGGCTACCATAAAAATAAAAAAGCTTACTTCATCTAATTGTTATTAAGGTAAACAATAGACTCATATCTTTTTTTATTGCAAAGTTAAAGTTTTTTATTTTTTTCGCTTATCAGAATTTACCCATGCTTTTAACTAACTTCTAAAATAACTCCATTTCTATCTAGGATACGTAAGATTCAGCTTTGTTCTTCAGATATAACTTACAATTTTTCTAATAAGCAAATAAAATAAGAAACTATAACTTTACAATAAAAAAAGATTTGAGTCTACTGTTTACCTTAATTACAATTAGATAAAGTAAACTTTTTTATTTTTATGGTAGCCAAAACTAAAAAAATTTTTTTTGTCAGATACAATACTTCCAAAAAGAATTGTTTGTATGCATATGATATTACATCAAATGCACAAATAGTTATTAATTTTTTCAGGGCAGTATAGTTCAAATTCATGTTTCTTTCTGCATTACATGAGCAACAATTAGTGCTTGTATTAATTTATACGTCATTGCAAATATGAAAGTTTTTAGAATGTGCAAATTACGTGTAACATAAGCAGGATATTAATGTATGTCTTTTTTATGTATGGGAATGCTCGAATACATAGAAATAATGAAATTTTTACTGTTTTAGTATCTGATTCTAAAAGTTCTGTCAAAATGAGGTGTTATCTAATTCTCTAGGTTTCTGTTCTACCTAGTTTAATAACATTTGATTAAGAAATTTCACTGTTACCGGTGGTCCCGAGACACGCACCCGATTTTTTTTACATTTTGTGGCCTATCATATATAAATATAAATATATACATTTATTAGATTATATATATACACACTAATATGCTGCTTAAGTTGTGTAGTGATCAAGTACAGCCTAATAAGTGAATCTATTCAACTTGATCTAGAAGCTAATTAACTATATATTGAATTCTCTGCGACACTCATCTTTCTTTCTAATAGCTGCTCTGTTTTTCTTAAAACATCTTCACTATGTACTGACAAGTAAATCTTCCTTTTTCTTACTACCACAAGAAATTTGTTTTCCTATTCTGTTCATTGCAGGAAAGCTATTATTAAGAATCAGCTCCCAAAATTGTCTTGAGGTATATTATTTGGTTTGATATAAACTTATTCTGAGAGAATAGTGATTTTTGATTAAAACCCTAATAAATAAAAGCGTACATTCAAAGACAATTAGATACACAAAAACTTACCCATTATTAAAAGAATTTCTTATCCGAATTAAAAAATAAAATAAAACTTTTATCATAGTTCTCACTCGTACGTCATTATATTTAGAACCCTTTTAAATATTCTATATTTAACTTTACGTTGGTTTTACACAATTTTTACATGTCTCTCTTACATTCCTGGTGTTGGATCTTCTATAATATTGGCTACTTCCTTTATGATATATATAAGTTTGTTTTCTAGCCTTACTTATTTGTCTTGATTACATGTTTGCGCTATATTTATATGACTTTGAGACATTTTAATTTGCTTATTTGACTTTTATAATGACTAAGTTAATTTCTGTTATACGTTGTTAAATCTTTAGCCGCCATTAGTGTCTTTTCTAAGTGCTGTCTTGATACCTGCATGGTAAATTCATGTTTTCAAAAAAAATTGCTTATAAAAATTGATTGTATCTTTTTGTTGGATTCCTATAAAAGTTTATTTGTATACAAGTATATTTTTTTTATCCCAAAGAGGCCGTCAGTATGACGGAAAAATATTGATCATACGTATTAAAGATTACTTACATAAATAGTCATGCTGCAAAATACCAAGTCTTAGACTTTATTATTATTAATTATGACCATACGTTTCGTCTAAATTATAGTCTAAAGCGATGAAGAATGAATAAAAAAAAGTATATGTCTTTTTGTGATTACCAATTGTGGATTTCATGTTGAAGTTTTAAAAGAAAATGCGGCGGATTTTATACGCGAATAAATTTTGAAGAGTCAACATATTCCGAATTTAAAGAAAAAAGATTTCACTTCATATGCAAAAGACGATGAATATTTCTTAGAAAAGTTTTCGGTAAAAAATACAAGTGTAGAAATTATTTCTACAACAATTTTAAGATTGAACATACTTTTGTCCCACAAAAGACTACTCGCGTATGGGTTACTTGAAATCTTCTTAGTGTAATAAAATGTTTTTATTCCAACGCACATAAGAATTTCATCAAGGCATGTTCACAAATTATGATACCTAAAATTTTTCAAGCTTAAGGGGACTAAAAGCAACCATCGCAAAATTAGAGTTTCAATCAGATTCTTGAACACACTATTGTTAAAGCTCAAGATACTACAATTTTTTAAAAATTATGAGTCATTACTTATGGTTTTATTGCAGAATGTAGAATAAATATTATTAACCTCCGTATTAAAAACACTGAAAGTATTGAGAATTTATGCAGTTACCTTTTTTCTTCCCCCTCCTTGACTTTTTTAAACGCTTAGCTAACGGCTCATTATCGTTATTTTTTTGTTTTTTAGTCTTCTCTATTTTTTTTTATTTCTGATGAGGGGCTGCTGCTTCGTCTATCAATAAAAAAAAATTATTTCACATGTTATTGTTATACTAAGAATTAATTTTTTAAAAACAAAGGATATATGATCCAACTGTATACACAGTTACATAAATGTTATACGAAATTGAATTTAATGGCGTAATAAATCAACATCAATGCACGTTCTTAGAAAATACTGTGGTTGTATTACTTAGTTTGTACGTTTATCTGTAGACTGGTATCTCTTTGATTGATAAAATAATTTTTGTTATCTGGTGCAAAGATAAACGAACCATTATGATAAAATTTCTTATTTATTTTAGAAACAAAGAAGACATATAAAACAATATTGCATAGGTGTTTAAATTATTGACTGTTCTCTTTTAGTAAGCACTGCACAACATATAGTAAGGATTGATGGGGATAGAGCTAAGGCTATGAAGAGTATTGTCGCAGCTATAGTGATATTTGTTAAAATACTGAAATCAACTGTTCAATACGTTTATTATTGAGATAAAACCGTGTAAGTTGCAACGGTCAATTTTTTAAAAGTGACACGAGGGTGATAGTGAGACACAATTACGGTGGACAGAGGAGTTAAGGATAACGGCACTAAATAAGGCTCAGAGACGAACCGAAGTCCGATTAAATTTTGATTTTTATTCAAATTGTAAAAGAAAACAAAATAAGACAAAATCAGAGAGAAATATAAATCGTGTTTTAAAATTTAGCGTCAAACTCAAAGAAATTATTTTAGTATGGAAATGATTAAACGAATACAATATCGAAAAAAAACTGTGTTGTTGAAATAATTAATGAAAAAAATATAAGGAGTATAATTCTCGAAATCTTTATAACTGCATGAAACAAACTTTCATGCCGAAAAATAAGTAAAAAAGATCCACTATTCAGATTTAATCGTGTTCAAAAAAATTAAGATGAAAAAAGTTTTAAGAAAATAATACTTTAAATATTACTAGTTTTATGGAATGCTTCGTATACATTTCTTACCAAACTACGTAACATTTTCCGGACAAAATTGTTTTCCTTTCTCGTAAGCTTACATACTACTCTAAAATAGAAATCAACAATAGAACGCTAATCGTAGCAGAATGCGTGATATTTCATACTTACAATGGAAAATAGTAACACATAATCATCAATACAAGAAAGCTCTACATAATAATACGCAGACTTAGAATTTACTAGCGCTTCATTCTCTGCCTTTTTCTTAATACACCAAAATTCAAAAATTTAAAATAAAAAAAGAAAATACAGATGTTTCGCACACGTACAGGTAACGGCCTGCAACACGAGAACGTCATTAACTTGATCAAAAAACCTAAAAATAAAATTTATTTTTGACAAGAAAAAGAAAAGACCCCCAGGGATGACTGAGAAAATGGTCAGTAGGTCACTTCTCGGTTGATTGAGCAGCCGGGGATTTTTACCTACCAACTAAATGATCTTACGAAGTGGGATCAACGCTTGTCATTGATCTGTTTACAAGGAAAAAATATTCAGCTCCTCAACTACGAATCTAATACCAGGAGAAATGTGAGACAAAAAAACAAAAATCAAAGGAAGCACCGGAAAACTTTCTCCAAGCAAAACCACTACGCATCGAGAGACTTAGCACAAAAAAAAAGTCCTCTTTCGTTACTGGTCACCAACGCAGGACTACCACTTGATTGGATCAATTAAGCAATCAGGGATAGCTTATGTCCTTTATCTTAACTCTTCAAAATTTGTTGATGAGAAGACAATACCAGAATTGGAAGGGAACTCTTACTATTTTTTTTTTTATTTTTTTTTTTTACTGTGCAGCAGCGGGTAATGACGGTGCTAGATGTTTGGCAGCAATCAAGAATCACTGGAGCTGGATCGATGCCACACAGATCCGTCGTTCCTTGCCTTGTGTTGTCCCCTTGGAGCTGTCGATTCGTAATTCTTTGCCGATCTCCCCTTTGGAACCTTGAGTGCTTTCTTGAGAAGCAATTTTCCGAGACAAGCTTCCCGAGCCCATTGCTCTAAGCTGTTTCAAGTGAGTCCCATCTCCTGGTTGACCGTTAAACGCCACCGCAGCTAATGCGCGTTCATAGTTGAACTAAAGCTTCGCTCCTTCCCCATACCAGTTCGTCCCTCTACGTTCTCATGCATACACACACACATAAAGCACCCCTTATACGTGTACTCTCAAAGTAGAGCTTAAACTTTTTTTACGTTTGTATACCGTTAAAGTGAAAGGTGAAATGATTGAAGTGTATTTCACCTATTCATTGGTTCCAGAGTCAAAGCATTTTTCTGCATCTTTTACATTACATTTAAAATCAGCTTCTATGCCACATTCAAAGGCTGGTGTGTTTTTTGTTTAAAAAAGAAGCTGATTGTTTCAGTCATATATGACAGCTGAGCGTCAAATACTTGTGTACAACATTTGTAAAGATCAATATTTCTAGGATTCTCTAATATTTTGGAATATTAAGAGTTTGGTTTAACGTCAAGCACTTGTGATTGGTGCAAATACACGTCGACAAATAGACATTTTTTAAATTCTGGGTTGGTCCATTAGTATTTGGGGTTATCATCTGTTAGTTTTAAGTAATCTGCCATGAGTATAAGGGAGGCTGCCAGAGTGCTATTATGGCTTTTTGTTTTTAATATACTGACCATGACATGCACTTTAATACTTCAGAATTCATAATTCTTACGAGAAGGAATAACAATTGTTTTATTGTCTTATTATTAATAACATGGAATGAAAGTTGACTGTACTAACATAAGGCTTGGCATAGCACTCTATTTTTATTAAATAAGATTTCTTATGAGTTTTTCAGTTGCATCGTAGCTGTTTTCTTTTTCAAATTAGTTTTATAATCTTTACAATAGTTGTCATTTCTAGGTTGAGTGAAAGTTTATTGTTGGGTGATATACATTTGTTTAAAAATTAAGATGTTTCGGAATGTGTTGTTACATTGTTAATTTTGTATGATGTTAATTATCGGTCAAATATAGAGTGAAGGTTGCCTTGTTTCTAAATTTTTTTTGCTTATCCTTTATATTATGTTAAACAAAGTGTCATTATAGATTTTTCTTCCTAGAAGGGTCGTGTTCAGGCTGGTTTGCATATATGTAAAGTGATAGCGTGATTCTTTAAAATTTCAAGCGTTGATGTAAAATATTACACATTAATAATCTCTTATTATTATCATATCTTGTATCTATTCAAAAGTGATTTCTGTGTTTCAGTTTCATTGGCGAAATTTAGATAGTATCTCTGTAAATGTAATAATCACGGTTATAAATATAATATAGACGAAAAATATTTCTGATATCTGAAAACAAAATAAAAATATTTGTAATGAAAGAAGGAACACTATTTTATTTTTTTTTATATGTTATACAGATATTTCTGAGTATGGCTGCAGGTTTAATTTTTTAAGATCTTGTTAGTAATTATCAACTTGCTTGACGTGTTAACAGCACTCTTCAAAAGTTACCTATCATACGGGTGGGCACATATATCTACCTAAGAATTTTTCAGGTCCTTTCATGAAACAAGCTATTGATAACTTTTTACGCTTCTAGAACGTTTATGTTATTTCTGGGTAGTGGCATTGTGCTTTTTCATCAGCTCTAATACATAAGTGTAGTACATGATCATTTGTATGAGAATCATTTGTCGTCAGTTTGTTTTTATTATATTTTGTTTACATAAGTGCATTATTGACATTAAATAAATATTTATGAATAGCTGACCAAATTTGGTTTTTGTGTTAAGGCTAAAAATTTATTTATTTCTGGTACCATGCTAAAAAATACTTTTAAACTTATGTCTCTGCGTTCTAAGTGTGAACAGCTTAGGATAAAATCTGGGGTATATTTATCGTAGGGTACAAGTGTGTATTGGTTCTTGGAGGAAGATGGCTGTAACTCGGTCTATATTTATTGTATCTGTAAGATGTTTTACTAGTATTTCCTAGTGACATGGTGGGTTTGTTGCAGTAGTGCTCCTTTTATTGCCTTGCCTTTTGCTGTCAGTTGGTCATTGGCCCAGATATAGTAACAGATTTCTGAGTGAGATGTGAGATCCAGATTGCTTTTTAAATATAAAATGACCATCGTTAAATACTGTGTAAAGAGTTACCGTAAAAATTTGTGTCTAGAATAAATTTAATGACTCTGAAAATCATCATTACAGCAACAAAAATAGTGCTCTTTGAGCTGAGAAAATGTGTTTTCAGTGAGTGTTTCTAAAGTGTTTTCTTCTTAGATGTGAAGAAGTGAGAATTGTTGTGCAAATTTGGTTTTTCCTGTGATACTTGTTGCTTGTTGGTTTAATTATCCTTAACATTTAAAAATAAACATAATAAAGGTTTTTAATTCCTCCACGTCATTGTATAAATAAATACCACTATTTGCTGAGGCAAGGAGACTAAAGTATTTCAAAGTTTGTATAGTATTGGTTTTTAGTAATTGCGGATCGTCTTGAACTAAAATTTATGGTAATATTCTGTACCATCGTGTTTCAAAATAAGGTATTACAGAAAAAACTGTATTGCACCTTGTTTAAGTGCCGTATTCTTTTGGCACTAAGAAGTAAGGTTTCTCATGCAAAAAAACTTGTCATTCCTGGTAGCATATGTCACTTTTTCTGAAACACACTTCTACTCGTATGAACTTAATAATGTGCGTTATCTCCACAACTAAAAAGCTAATATAATCTGGGCCAGCCGTAAATTAATAGTCAAAATTATTTTATAAAATAGTTACAATGTAAAGAACATTTCTGACCTATTTTCTCACAAATTAGCATTGTTTCAATAGTATGTCTCTGTATGTTTCTTTTATTTGCTTTCTAAAGTTTTTCTCTATTGAGATAGTTTTTTAATTTAGGTATGTTAACGTATTTATCTTGTTTATATCGACGTTTTTTTCTGCTAAAAAATTATGCTTTTCGAGGACAATTAGTGGAAATATTTTTTAATTCTCTTATGTGATAAGCAAGAAGGAGCATGTGTCTATAGTACTTACGTGTTTGAATGCATACGACACATGGTATAATTTAAGTATGGATAATAACTTAAAAAAATTTCGTCTTTGGAGTACCCTGCTTACTTCTTCTGTTTAGAGATTTGTGCAGCAATTACGGTCCCATGAGTCAATCGGGGTTATAATTCGCAATTCGTATCCGTAAAAGCTGTCATTACAGTGATCATCTTAAAAAGTATATGATGTGTCAGATTTGACTTTCATCATATTATTGTTTGGATATATAATGTTAAAGCACGCTTCTAAGATCATTGTGGCGTAATCTTAAATAAATACGTTTTTACATTTACCGTATGCGTCAGAATATGATCTTACGTTTTGACAGGCACTATCAAGACCTAGAAAGCCGGCTAATTTCACTAACAAGATTTTTGTATTGCTTATAGGTATCTCCTGTATTGTGTTGTCATAGAGTGTTCTGCTTTTGTGTAAATAAATTCTATTGCATTTATTTTGCGTTATTTCTCTAAGGTATACAATTTTTTCTATTTTAAACTACTTAATTATGCGAGCGCATGCCGCACTAATGTATTACTTTTTTTAGGCCTAATGTTACAATCTGTAACACGTGTAGATACGTGGTCGTTGAATTAAATGAGCAACACACAATCTCTGGTTAAGCTTACAACTTGTTCCAGAATATAGCAGTCTGCTATATTTACTCGAAAAAACGTGATGATATTATCAAAAGATAGTCCATAATAACATTTATCGATTGCTGTGGCTTGGGTAGGGATTTTAGTAAAAATGTTTAACTACATGATTGCTTTCATCAGTAAAATGAGCAAATTTTTTATCTTACAGTAACTTATATTGTTGCTTTCTGCTTAAGCGTACTTATTTGACAGTATATCGAACAAAAATGACAACAAGAATACATACAACCGTTGAGTGAGCAAAGCAAGCAAAAAGGTTATAGTTATCTGTAGGCAGTGTATGAGTGTGCAAGTAAGATTGCTTATTTTTTTTTCAATTAAGGGGTTATTACAAATGTATAAGTAGCTTAAGCGGTTATAGCGTACTTTTTTGCTGTGTGTTTAATTAATCTTAATTTTTTTGTCTTCAATCACCTATGCATCGAGCTTTATGTAAGGTCCTAAGTACTGATCGCTAAATTTATTCTTTTGGGGTCCTGAATAAGTGATACTTTGCTTCTTATTTTAATTAATTAAGAAATTTTTTCTTACTGTGTGTATCTTTAGACTTTTTTTTTGTCTTTATCAGTTTTCTTCAGCGATCTCATCCAGGGTATTAAGTTGACGGACTTGTTTAATTATGTACTGCGCGTATGTAAGTTACAAAAATCTGCTATAAGGGGTATGCTACTAGATAGCTGCAGAATTTTTTCTCAAACTAATTTAAAAGAAATGTGTTGTATACTTTTGTGTTCATAAGTACAAAAATGAATTAATGCTAATTCTTTTCATTCGGCCCACTGTTGTTCTTTTGATGTAAATATTTTAAGGTAAACAGCAATAGTATGATGTAATTTTTCAAGGGACCCGTCTGATTAGGGGTAAAGAACTGTTGTTCCGAAATTCTTCATTTTAAATTGACTTGCTACTTGGGCACGTAGGCCTATCTTTCCAAATTTCTCTTTGTGGGAATACTTCTTTTATAGCAAAGCCTGTGCATCTGTTGTAAGTATAGAAGTTTTCTCAAAGTCAGAGTTCATTTAAATTATTGGTGAGCATATTTTATCTCTTAAGATTTTGAATGCTGTTTTAGTTTCTTTGTTACATGAGAACTCTTAATCCTTTTAGAGTAGTGTATTCAAGGTTTCTGCTATTTTTTCGTAGTTTTTTAGATATTCACGGTAGTGGCCTACTTATCTTTAGAACTGCAAAGTACTTATTGCCTTCATCTTTTTTTTATTGCCTACAAGTTAAAATTGGCTGTGTTTAGTTGCTCTGAAAATTAAATAAATATCTAACGAAATTCATAAAATTTTCTTAAGTGAATGTCTACATCGTTAAAAAAAGATTTTTCCCTAAATATTCTAACAATCAGTTTTTAAATCGAAGACTGTCAAATATTTCGATGTACCGATATGATCTTGAATATCTGCTGTTTGGTACGAGGTGGTTATGGCCAGGTATTACGACATTATGTTTTCTAAAGTCTATTACTATACTAGATCTCTTTTATTGATCTCATTCTCATTTTGACTGTACTCATGAAAGGCTCAATAACTTTGTCTTCAAGCATTTCTTTGAGTTGTCGGTTCATTTCTTCTCGTAAAACAAGAAATTGCTGGACAGGCTTATTTTTATGGGGGTACTAAGTATTTTTAGAATGCTTAGCTTCATATGCCGTAACAGGTAACCTTTTGGTTTTAAGGTAAAATTTGTCAACATAGTCTACTGTTATTTTTTTTTATAGTTTCTTATGCTAAATGTGTTTGAGACGTAACAACAGTAGCTCTTTGAGTAGTAATAACAGCTTCAGGAATACAATTTTTTTGGTTCTTAAACACGAGTACTTAATTATTGCTAAATCCATAGTCTTAGGGTTTATATCACAGTTATTTGTATTTTAATTTTTTTGATGTTCGATTTCAGCGTTTGCAGGGTAGTTTTTTGTTTCTTGATTCCAGATTATAGCGTTTATAATATTAGTCTTTGTTTCATGATTTTGAATATCGAAAATTTTTGATTATTTAGGATTTTTTATTTCCAGAGTACTACTGAGTTAATATTGTTAAGCTTTTAGAGGTTTTTAGTAAGAGTGCTCTGTTTTCTCCACGCGTAGAAGTTGTATAAAATTTTTGTGTATGTGACGCAACTTTCACGCTGTTTTTTAAAATGCTGTGTATTGTTTTTCCTTATTTCAGTAGGTATTACGTTATTTTCTACTTTGGAACAGCTAACATAGTTTTTATTTTGTACTTAATAAGTAAAAAATGTCTCGTTTTCAATAAGGCCATATTATTTTTTTAAATTTTGTTGCTTGCTTCTTTCTCTGTAGTCATCTTAAAAGGTAGAGAGTAGGATGGTTGCCTCGTTGTAAATAGGTATCATTTTTAACGCACTTTTTCATAGAGAGATTTTGGATGAGTGCCAAAGTTAAATCATTTAAGTTGTACAAGCTGTTGATAGTTTAGAAAGGGTTATTAGGGGTATCTTTTTACGAGAATTGGAATAACTATTGTGTGTATAACTATTGGATCTATGATTTCTAGGTGGTTTGATGGTGTCTTTTATTTTGAGTATTGCACCAGTCCTTAAGGTGTTGGTGATTTTTTTTTAGTTCATTTGGTTGCATTATTGTGTTATGGGAATCAAGATTTGTTGTTTGTTTTATTAGCGTTAGTGAAGTATGATGCTCTTACGTATAAATTGAATGGAGTCTTGAGATTTAATTTCAAAAAATCTTTAATTATTTCAGTGTCTTTATGAAAAAGATTACTTATTTTCTATTTTAAGTCAGCAATTGCTTTATTTTTCTAAATGGCTTTTATTATTTTGAAAAGATTTATGTTTTGACCTTATAAATCATTTAAGATGTTAAGCATTAATTCATCTTGACAATTACGTGTATTGGTTGCTGGGACTATTACCTTAGATAAATATGCAGCAAGTTTCTCTATACTTTAGGCGTTTACGAGATTTTCAGTGTCACGTAATTTTTTTTGTCTTATTTGTAAGTGAGCCAAAGAATCTAATAATGTTGGTTATTTTTCGTGTAGAAGTATGTTAAATTTTTCTACTACGATTCAGTAGAATTTGAAGTGTGTCAGCGTTGCAGTTGTCTATTTCAAATATGTAAATGGTAGTGATTTTTTAGAGCGAGCCCCCAATTGTTGCGTCTCTTTTTTTGACGTAACTCTTGCTTAAAAGTATTTTAATGAATCATGCACAGCGTGAACAACAAATGTGTTTGTGTTTAGAAATGTTTCAATGCAAGTAAAATATTAAAAGTAATTAATCAGTATCTTTACGTATAATAGATAATTTAACGTTGACAGCCCTTATGTGATAGCCATCGGAGTAGTTTAGGTATTATGTTGACAATTTATAACACGAGAGGAAAAATCTCAGTTAAATACTTCGCGAAATGAGATTAAATTAAGGACGAAAGATTACAAAGGTAATGAAAACAGAGGGATGAATGCTTGTAATTATGTCTCGCTAGATTAATACTGGCTATTTGCTATTTGTTTACTGTTCAGCTACTTTCTGAGAAAAAAAGGACGAGCTCACAGGGTGCAGACCTATTCAATCTTAAATAAGATTAATGATCAGGGGTGTGACTTGGAGTAAGTCAGGAAGTGGAGGTAAATTTGATTGACATATTCCTAGAAAAGTGGTGCAGTTGCAGGTCTAAGCCAGAACTTAAATTTGGTAAGGTTGAAGTTAGGGAGCGGAAATTTTTAGTGAGTAGGCAACCGATTGATTGCGAGTTAGTATTGATGCGTGGGTGCGGCCACTTGATGAGGGATGTTGTATGCTATCAGTCACTGAAGGGGGGTAGACGTTACGAGACGTGATAGTATGGTTTTGTGTAATAATATTTTTTTGTGAACACTTACATTTATTGAAGCACAATAGCATATGTTAGAACAAAACAAAATAAACAGAAAAGAAAAATTTAACAATGATTAAATAAATTTACTTACCTTCCTATAAAATTATTGATCACTACGAGATCTTCAATATTATTAATTTAATAATTGCTTCTAACGTGATCTTAGTAATGAAAGTGAGTGGTTTATAGCTGAGAAATATTATTTATGTACCTCAGTAATATCTATATTAGTCAGACAATGTTCTTATGCTTCACAAAATGGTATAGCAGTGACTGCCATAGAAATACATCACCTTAAATGTACCATCAGCGTATAATTATGTGCAGCATCCTTATGGTTTCTTCATTTCCGAGTTGATAACAATAAAAGCATATTTATTATCAGTTGAAATAGTAATTTTTTTATGTATACGAGCAACTGGTAAATTCAGTTAACGTGAGGTTGCTGAAGTCAAGGAAACATTTTTTTGTCTTTTTTTTTTGTTTCTGAAAGCAATGTCTTGATTTAAAATTGTCATCTTAAAAGGTTTTTAAGTCTGTCTTTACAAATGTGTTTTAAAAAGATATAATACGTTACAATAGTACTAATTTTATAATTTTAGATCTAAAAATAAACGAATTATTTACAATAACTACAAGGTATGTACTTTTTTTATGAATGCTACAATTTTTTGATAAAATTTTTACCTTGATCTTTTAAAGATAGAGAGAACGCGTTGGATAAAAAAGTCTCATTATTCGCTTTTCAATTTTATTGGTTTACCTATAGCATACATATTATGACGCAGTTATTTTTATACAACCCGAAAAACGCCAAAACTTGACTCGATGTAAAATTTGAGATTTGAGGCTCGTTTGAATGCCTTGTGTACATGTGCTTGTGTTTTGTTATGTTTCATGCTAGGAAAGAGGAGAGGACAACAGAGACATATAGCCAGTGAGACGAGCAAGGAGGAGCGCGAGCGAGAAAAGTAGAAATCATCAGAAGGAATGTGTAATTAAAGGACTATAAGTGATGTTAACGTTTATACTGTGTGCGCAGATGTATCTGTACGTGTACCTTTTAGTGTGAATCGGTATAGATAGGTTATTGATTCGTAGCGATTATTGTACTTATTAATTGTATTTTTTTTATGTGTCTTTTGTAAAATTGTAATGCACCGGGAATATAGGGAGTGTTTGTGTATATACCTGTAGTTAAGGGGAAAAACGAGACTTGTGCGAGCTAGGTTGTATGAGAGACGTAGGGGAAATAAAGAGATAGAAGAAATTTGAGCAGTTGGGACGGTTTCGCGTCAACGTGAAAACGTCGATTTGAGACTGAAAATGCAACGTTATAACATGCAGAAAAATAGAACAATGTAGAGCATACTGGACATAGTTTTCAGAAATGGCTGTAAAATATGCGAACCAGTTGTGGGTCTCAGGACCCCCAGCAGAAGTGAAACTTGCAACTGAAATGGTATAAAACTTGATAAAACAGAAACTGAGACTAAGATTATACCTTGTTTTAATAGGTCTTCAAAAATTCAATGTTGAAATGGTAAAAATTTTATTTTATCACGTGTTCGAGCACGCGCGTGCATAAAATACATATACTCATGTTACATGTGACGCTCGTTACACGTATTTTAAAAGTATCCATGTTTGCTATAACATATGTATTAATATATACATATACAAATTATTGGTCATGTAATACAGAACGAAACAAAAATTTTTACCATAGTGCACCGAAAAAAGGTACCGTTGTCTAGTTATGCAGGACAATAATTTTTTTTATTAAAAATTTTTAATTTATGCATTAGATCTCATATCACATACATACAGTAAGTTCTTGCTGGAATCTTTGTATCCTACAAATTTTTTTTAATTTTGGCTACCATAAAATAATCCACTTTTCTAATTAAGATAAAAAAAAAATTGTTTTATATTATAAAGTTGTAATTTGTCATTTAATTCCTTTCCTATGATTATTTGTAATTTAATATTCAAATTGACTTGTGCTTATAACTAATTTCTACTAATCTTTGAATTAATAATAAGAATATTGATTTTCGTCGCGTGACATTTATTTTTATGATTCATGATAAAGAATAGAAAGTTAATTATTTGTAGCTAGAATATGAATGGTGTGCTTTGCCTTTGAGATATAACTTATTACTTTTAGAATTGTTACGATTGTTTGAATGAATCCCTGTAAAATATATTTTTGCTCCTCAATAATTATTTTATACACGTGAAATTCTTTTTGGCCTATCCTACTTCCCTTTTGAGATACAACAGTTTTTAACTTTGAGAGGTTATGTTGAGAAAAAAAAAGTTTTTCAAAGGTTTTTCAACATTCATATTAATGTTCTAAGCATTCCATACTAAAAAAAAAATGTTTTTTTACTTGTTCTTTCCAAGATACAGTCGAAAAAAGACATAATTAAGATTGTGTTTTGCATAGTCCAACGACTTATATATTTTTGCACCTCAATGATATAGTTTCCCTTTAGGAGGCATGTAGGAATTGTTATTGTTAGCTAATTTCTCTTCCCTTTTGAAATACAGCATTTTTTTCGTTTTCAAAGGTAAGATTGCAGTAATATACATATTTAATGCTTCATAAACGTATTTTTACATTCATTGTTACATATTATAAACGCAACACGTATACATGTTTACAAAATTCAGACGTATACTTTTTCTATAGTGTAGGTACAGCGTACAGCTTTTGTTTATCTCTTCTTCTCTCTTTCGTCCATACCTAAATATCTATACCTCAGCTTAAGCAAGTGTGTCGGCTTAGTGTTAAGTAGTAGCGTAATAACAAACATATTAACACACCTAAAATATATTCTTACAAATATAGGTATAGTACACTGAACAAGATTTGGCGCCTTCAGAGTACCACCAGTAGTACAGTGCTAGTTCAGAAGTTTAGTGCATCAGCAATACCAGTTGAGACGAGAGCTGCACAAGACCTGTATATGCGATGCACCTAACCTATGATACATACGTCGAACCACACTATAGGTAATGCTACTATACTTGGCCTAGTACGTACGCTGTTCCGACTGGGATACCTGCTATCCCAGTAGTCAGAGACAGCAGACTAATAGTAATTTGGTATAGCTGCTGTAGGGGGAGGGACAACTGCAGCACCAAATCTTTCTCAGTGTACCAGCATGAGATGATGTGAGCAAGCGGCGTACATACGAGACAGAGAGAGACGGTGTGGTAGACAGTTAAGTGGCACACGCTGTGAAAGAGAGAGACGGAGCGGAAGAAAGTATACATAAAAGAGACGATTTAGGAGAGGGCTTGGGCCACAGGGTGGGTGGCTAAGTTTTTTCGTAACACATTTCTCATTATGCGGTTGTTTACGGCCCAATATAAGAAAGAAGTATCACTTAAAAAAAAAGTTATTTATATGTAGATACATTCTTCGCACTCCTCTTTAACTTATCTGTATCAATAAATGTATGTAAGTATAGGTGTAAGCTAAAGTTGTGGTGGTCTGTGGAGTCTAACTGCTTATGTACGATTTATTCTGCTGTATTGTATCGATAGATGTATCGTACTAACTGTTAGGCTACTCGTACCCTTTTGTGATAACTTGTAACATGACAGAGCTTATGATCGTAGGCTACAGCATGGATACAGAAGACAGAAGCGTAGCTTATCCTTCTGTCTAACTCACTTGTCCCAACAGCTGCCGTTTTTCTTCTCACACAGCTACCTTTCTCTTTCATCTAGACTTTTCTACACACGTCATTGGCATGAGTGGGCTAATCATGGCACATGACGCTCTGGCTTACTTAACTCAACTTTCTTGATGACTAAGAAGCAGTCAACAAAAACAATTACCATGAGAAAATGTCAGTGGAAGAAGGACTATGTTATTTAACATGATTGTTAACAAATAAAATGTACCATTATCACTTATGGTTATGAGGATTGTAAAATATGGAGAATGTAGGAATGTTGATGCAATATTTCTTATATTATGTGTAATGTTGAGAATAAAGGCTTGACTAGCAGCCTTGTTGATGTATATAATAAATGAAAGCCATAAGACAAAGTCAACACAGTTACTTTAACCTAATGATAAATCTCTGTATTACTGTATAATTAGTAAGGGATGCTCGAAAAGCTGATAAAACATGCATAATTTTGTTAAAAAATAACACAAACACATTTATTTTTGTAAATAGTAAAAAAAAATCGTAAAAGATAAGAGAAAAAATTAACGCAAAACGTGATTTTTAACACAAATAAAGTCAATTTCTAGAATCCATGTAATACAGAAATCCATTTTTGAAAAATAGAACGTTCTTGACCCATTAAGCAGGATACTCTTGGAAATATATTAAGCACTTCTAGGCAAGGTGAGAAGTTAAAACTAAGCTCAATACACTGTAAAAAATGACAGCTAGCACACTGCTGTAAAGTAATTTTGGTAATAAAACGATGGCTGCCATCCTCCTAAGACTCGACACAATATCTTGCACTTTGAATTGGTGTACCTACGAGTAGGTTTAAAAAAGCTACAACGAGATAAAGTCATAAGGTCAGATATCTATAGAAAATGTAGTAGAATGCCCAAGCAGTCACGTATATCTAATAACTCCTAATTTTTCTGGCTTAGTGAAGTAACTAACTGGTACTATCCACCTTACGCTACCTTCTTTTCTTCATAAAATGCATACCATCAATCTAACCGTTTGCATGTATGTATGAGTATAAATGACGCCACAAGAAAAAAAGGTACCAACTTAGGATTCCCCAAAAAAGGATTAGCTAGAGTATCGCAAGAAAACGATGCCATTTTCTTGATTGCGAACAAAAATAATGCTAACCCTCAGCGTTCGGATTGTCACTGTGCCATTCCGCCACCTTTTGACGAAAATAATAACCGTCCATCGCAATTAGAGAAGAAAAATACCAGACTGCCATGTATCAATATAAGCGATGCCAGGACACCGTAATAAATAAATCTTTCGATAAATGTCTATTTTAAGAGTTACCGTGACATGACTAATAAGATTGACTAATTATTTTTTTATTAAGATCAAATATTAGCGAAAAATGTACCTATCCCTTAACTATTTTGGTTGTATAAATATAACCAAATATATTGTTATGTTCATTAAGCCTTACTATTGAGCTAAAAATCCTGGATACAAATTTTTAAATAAAAAAATTTCTCTAAATCAAAACTTTACCAGTAATGTATTAATATAATAATGTCTTTTGGATATGCTATGTGCATTAAGAACTCTGTATTACTTGCCTAGTGTATAACTAAATATCAAACTGTAGGCAAATAATTGTATTTGTAAGGCTTCCTTAAAATCCTGAAGATAATCTACAAAAATGACATTTTTTTTGAACATTTTTTGTAGATCATCTTTTTTTGTCTTGACAAGTGAGAGTTTCTTATAATAAGCAACACAAATAATATTCTGTAGCATCACTAAAGCTGACTTCTTTTACTACGTTAGTTAAGATTGGCTTTTTAGAGTAATCTTATTTAACAAAAATTGCTGAGTATGGTAGTATATTAATTATCTCCCAAGTATTCAAAAGTCTGTTTTCTTGTATGGTTCTTGATATGCGCATACATACTGCCCTCTTCTGATTGACTATGTCCAACTTCATGATACATATAAAACAGTGTTACCGTCCAGGGTATTATTTTGTTAATCATAAACAATTAAGAAATTACTATTCTTTGAATTCAATTGTTTGAATTAATTTTGCTTTTTACATGTCACGCACGGCTCTGATTTCAAAACTTTGTGCTTGATAGTACCGCCTACCACCCTCTAGGTGGCATTTACTAGTTTCTGGCAAACATTGCAAGTAAGAAAAATGCTTATAGTATGTAATTTAAAAATAATTTAAAAATGTCTCCAAAATGAGACGAAATGTTAACGATTTGACAAAGAATTATTGATCAAGAAAGTCAGTAGTGGTGATTTGGCTCTGAAGTTAACTCAAATTAATTCTACCTTGTACTCATATATAAATGGTATAATAATAGGCCAGAGAAAATCCCCCCCCGGCATATAGGCAAGCACGTTCGCTGGAAACTTTAATTAAGCAAGAATTTAGCTGACTGGACCCTTTAAAGGCCATCTATAAACTCAACATTGAATACAAGGATTCCCAGGGCACGTAGTGTCTTGAATCTGGACCATATTTTTGGCTGCCTATAACCCCAAAAAACGGTCAAAATCAAATCACAAGCCAATCAATTGGAGTAAGATTCAACCTTAATTTTGTCATGCACCAGCAACATCTGCTTTATCATTACTGCTAGCTACTTTGATGGTATAGTAGCTTGCTGTATTAACTGATTCTCATAAACACTTTGAACAATAATATGTTTGGAGCTTAAGAACCATCCATTTGACAACGAATACCACCAATACTTAGTTTAATTACGTTTTGCAACTGGTAGTTAACATTTTTCGTTATTGTGTCAAAGAAACTAAAGTTTCATATTCGGAAAATTTCAAGTGCTGTCATCCATAAAATAAATACAAAGAATTACTTATATTGTTGTAACTGTGCTCTTTGCTATCCACTTTGATATATCAGTGCGTTAAACCAATTTAAAGTTTTAAATGTTTTTTTATTTTTCAAAATTTTTTTTAAGTTTTGAATTTTACGCTCGCATATCCCATTCAGAAAGTACGTACTGCAAAGAATATATTGTAATCATATATGTGCATACGTATACGTAGATACGTAGATACGTAAATTTAATACTGGAGTCAGAAGTTGAAATAGAGTTTGGAGTCGTCATACCTTGTCAAATGGCGTACATGTAGAGGTCATAGAACGTTTTTTGGTTCGGAAAAAATCCTTTGCAGTACGTATACATTTTTAAACAATGAAAAAAAAATTTTTAATACATTGCTTGCTGGAAAGTATTACAAGAAACGTGTACGAAGAACTTAAAAATTATAAAATTAGAAGTTAACCCTTGATAAAAATAAGGAAACATTATTTCCAAGGCTAAATAAAAAATTTTGAAAAAAACACTTGTAATAGCTTTTTTCAAGGTAAAAAAATTATCAAGGTGCAAAACTTAAGAGGCCTATTTTTAAACATAACCTCATTTTATGTTTTTGGGAACGGGAAAAGGCTATAGGCAAAAAACAATATGGCCATAAAGGATAATTTAAGAAATGTAGAAATCATTTTTTACGGTCATAAGTCCACATTACCTCACAACATTTAAAAAAAAGTATATCATTAATAGGAAAGAAAGATAGACTAGAGATAACAATATTTATAGTTCTCCAAAATAGAAAAAAATACGTTGTATTTGTTCGCACTGTGTATCCACGTAATTACATGAATTACGTGGAAACGCATGCATGGTAGGAAACTTTACTACCTGGTACTTATAGGGTCCATGTTTACTTCTTTTCCAAGCGAGTGAAGCGAGCAAAGCGCATGTTGCGTAGATAAGAGGTGCGAATAGACACAGTGAAAAAATTATTGCAGAGTAGAAGTAGCAAAGTTTTGGTGAGTATTTGAATATTACTTTAATTTTTAGTGTTTTTAATGTATGTATATGACATACATCCTAATAATGATAGAGGTTTAACACTTTTGGAAAAATATAATAGCAAATTGGTAAAATTCTACAAATCTGCCAATAATTATGCCCAATTTTTTGATTAAACAACCTTAAATTTGTTAAGAACGCTTAAACTTTTCAGCAAAGAGATAAAGCCAAAATAATAATTTTTTTGTATTTTTTCACTCACAAAACAATAATTGCACATGAATAAGAAAGTAGTAGTTAATATAGATATACCTTCGACTTCAAACAAATCATGAATTCATTCTATAAGAACTAATTACCTTCAAACTTATCGTGTGTAAGTGAATCATAAAAATACAAAAGTCTTATCAAATTTGCTTAAAAATTATTTTATAGTCATTCTATTTACCATTTACTTTAAACATTGTTTTCGAAAAACTTTGGTAGATGTTTAATATTAACCAGGTATTCTGTGTCAGATGACTAAGTTCTCTGACAGCAAAGTGCAACTGTTGATTTTTACTCCTGAACTATACTCTCCACAATTGCAGTTACCTTGGGCCTACGACCAGAAAAATCAATTTAGTGGTCCAAAGGACTTTTTTGCCGTAAGAGAGAAAAAGAAAAAATAAAAATCAAAAGGTTATTAGAGGTGAGGACTAAAGATATTTATGAATCCAGCATTTTTGCTCAGTATTAAATTGAGGACTTCAGTATGCATTCTTATGTCCGAGAGTAATCATTGCCACAGAGGCCAGAGACGACGAGACGGACATAGGTTCTTGGAATAAATCTGCATCATCTCGTGGCAGGAAGAGAGAAAAACTTTCTGTATGCTTTCCGTCTTCCTTTACATGTGCTGTTTTGGTATCGGGGTGATGCTTACTTGCTAAAGAATATTGTATGGTAACACTACTGGTCCCAGTATTTGCTTATCAAAGTTAAGTCGTATTATAGCTCACTTTATTTTTTGGCTTGCGGTCTCTGGGTATTAAAAGTGTTACAGTGCATTTATACTAGCATCCCTCCTAAAAAATTTCATAAAACTCTCTAGCGTGTTGTGGTGTCAGACAGACAAATCCAGACGACGCTGGTTTTCTCATGCAAAATTTTTGGGTGAAAAAAAAGTTTCAGCGGAGCTTGTCTGCCCGAAAGTATGGCAGGTAACGTTAATTTTATGGATTAAATATCCTGAAAATGCAAACTGTCATTGAGCATCGGCTAGTCAAACACTATATTAACCAGCCGTACAGGGTTTTTTTTTTCATCTGCGTGATGATTAGTCTGATTATTCGTGCCGTCTGTACTCCAGAGCCATCTACCGGTGCCAGGTAATCGTAATGCCCCGGTAGTCTTTTGGAATAGTCGCGCGTCATCTTGTCTCATCTTGCGTCATCTGAGTCGTCTAGTTTTATCTCGAGTCGTCTCTCGTTAACTCGAGAAGATGCATTTCGACCCGCGAAGACGCGTGTGCACTCGTTGGAGACGCGCGCACATCTAACCGTGCTATACTAAAAGTCTCGCGGGCATTCAAGAGACCAGCTACGCTCCTGCAAAGCACGCATTGTATACTTGTGTAGGCTTGTGTATCCAGCGAGTGCCCGCTACTACACGAGCCCTTACTTGCGGTAGTCGGCCGGTTGCGGTAACGTTAACCGACCTTCATCGTTGCGCGTGCTGCTAAAGTGATATATACCGGCTTAATCCTGCAAATCGAGATACGGAAAAAACCTTCCTCGAGAATTGTTAGCGCATCCAGAGCTTTCTCGAGAGCTACAAAATTTTTGGTGGTTGACTGCATTTGGTGCGCGCTTGCGAGTGCGCGTATCGCGAGGGTTGGGTACGTGCTTATCCAGAATCAGAACGCGTGCACTAAGGTTAAACAGGAGCTCGTGACCCAAGTTCCGTCTGTGCATCAGTGACCCTAGACTAGGCTCGAGCTAGCGTTTCGTCGAGGTGTTCCAGTGCCAGCGCGTGTTGCGCAGCAGACTGCCGTTAACTGTTTCCTTGACGATCACGAGGTCTACGGTGGACAGCACGAGTGCGAGACTAGTGTTATGAAGGAAGAGGATGTCTTATTATTAATAAACGCAGTAAGAAAACACGAGGGAATTTGGAAAAAGAGGTCTAACCGTTACAAAAACGCTCAGCAAAAATTAGACGCTTGGAATTCTATTTCAAAGGAGCTAAAACTATCAGGTATTCAATATTTATACCCTTAACCTCATTTTTTGAACTTGAAGTTAAATTTTGCTTCTTTTACCCCTCTCCTGCAGTTGACAGTGTAAAAAACGAATGGCAAAAAATAAAAAGCAAATTTGAAGCTGAATATAAAAAGCTAAATTGTCATCGTTCTGGAGACGGTAGTTCAGGAAATAACGAACCCAATTTCCAATATTATTGTGACCTGTTATTTTTGAAAGACAACCTCCCCCTCAAAGAACCAGCAAGCAATTTACAAGATCTATTTCAAGAAGAAAACAGAAGTGCATCCGTTCTGGACACCATGAGTGACCAAGCTCACAATTCATTTCGCGTCAGCAGCTCTGCAATCAATCTTTTATTTTTGGAGACTCTTTTACCAGATGCACAGCAAATAAACCCCGACGACATTATTTTCTTTAAAAATGATTTCACTAAGTTGGTATTTCATTACAAACAACCCAATAGACAGTGGAAAGAAACAGTCTCATTTAACGAAAACTCTAAGTTCAGTCAGAGTCGTCAAACTTCTCTCAAAGGTATATATTTTAGGTAACTAATTATTATTTCATTCATAGCTAAATTTAAACGTATTGAAAATTTTTAGTCGACTGCCCAATGAACACGAGTTTAATTAACATCAAACAGGAACCTGCTGAGTCCAAATCCAACAAAAAGGAACCTTCTTTCTATGCTACGTATGATCCAACTAAAGATACAACACAAGGTCATTTTTATTTTTATTCTTGTTAGTCCCATAATTTCAGTTTTCAGTATTTTGCCCGAGTTTTTTTTTATTTTACAAAAAATAATTACATACAAGCTCTCTTGAAATATCATTAAAAAAAAGTTATCGTTATTAGTAATATAAAAATTATTGCAGCAAGTCGTATTAATTATATTTTGTACAAATCTTTCAGACTGTGTGATCGTAGATAGAAGCCCAAAGAACAAAAGAATAAAAACAGAGCCAGTATTTGAGAGAGAACGTGCATCCGAACATCAGCTTCATCAAAGTACCTATCCAGGCTATGGTCCACCAAATTATCATACATCCCTTCCATTTCCTTACCAACACAACCCTTATTACAGCCCGTACCCACCTCAATATTACCATTATGGCAGTGTGCCTCATTTACCCCCCAACCCTGCACAACATCCGCCACTTACACATCCACCACCGCCAAGCTCTGAATATCCACCCTCGTTTCTATCGCAATACAACCCTTATCAACATCAGCAAGCGTTCAATCAGCACGCAATATCTGGTGCAACACCAAGCTCATCTGCAAACCAAGTTTCGATGAATTCAGGGTCTGTACCAGCAACTTGCAACGTTGTCAAAGTAATAAATGAATCCGAAGTCAGTGCACCTCATCATCAGAGCCCATCTACGTCTGCTGCGGTAACTAATGTTTCAGCAGCTGATTCATAAGCAGAAAAATGAAGTTGAACGCTCAGTTATCATAAAAAAAAAATTGTCAGAGGTCTTTAAAGACATCAAGAAACTTTTTTTTTCTCTGGCTTTTTGTCACTTTTTTTTGGTATTTTTTTACCAGTCACTTTTGATTTTATAGTTATCAGTAGTTTTTTCATTTATTTTATTTATTTATTTATTTTTGTTTTTCATGATTCTAAACTATTTACTTCAGCTCACTGTCCAAGTGCAGTCGCTATCCTCGCTGGATCCGTATATACCATATTCCATGGCAAAACGAGATTTTATAACCCTCCACCGATACTTTACCGTAGCTCCTAACGGAAAAAATTTGAATAACTTATGATGCCGTGACTTAATTCAGAAAAAATAATAAAATTACAAAATTAGTTTATTGTATTTACATTTCATAAGAAAAAGCTACGTTTTCACGTTAAAAGTACACTTATATAAATGAAAGTGCAGAATTTACCTGCCATTCTACACTCTTTGAAAACGGCATCCCACGATGTAGACTTTTTCTTAGAGCTGAACTTTTTGTCCGTTCTCCAAAGCTCTTCACGCTTTTTAACGGCATCAATCAACCTTGACGTCTCCTCTTCGTCCATGATGGGCACGTGCTGTCCACCGTAGACCTCGTGATCGTCAAGGAAACAGTTAACGGCAGTCTGCTGCGCAACACGCGCTGGCGCTGGAACACCTCGACGAAACGCTAGCTCGAGCCTAGTCTAGGGTCACTGATGCACAGACGGAACTTGGGTCACGAGCTCCTGTTTAACCTTAGTGCACGCGTTCTGATTCTGGATAAGCACGTACCCAACCCTCGCGATACGCGCACTCGCAAGCGCGCACCAAATGCAGTCAACCACCGAAAATTTTGTAGCTCTCGAGAAAGCTCTGGATGCGCTAACAATTCTCGAGGAAGGTTTTTTTTGTATCTCGATTTGCAGAATTAAGCCGGTATATATCACTTTAGCAGCACGCGCAACGATGAAGGTCGGTTAACGTTACCGCAACCGGCCGACTACCGCAAGTAAGGGCTCGTGTAGTAGCGGGCACTCGCTGGATACACAAGCCGTTGTACGTATACAATGCGTGCTTTGCAGGAGCGTAGCTTGTCTCTCGAATGCCCGCGAGACTTGTAGTATAGCACGGTTAGATGTGCGCGCGTCTCCAACGAGTGCACACGCGTCTTCGCGGGTCGAAATGCATCTTCTCGAGTTAACGAGAGACGACTCGAGATAAAACTAGACGACTCAGATGACGCAAGATGAGACAAGATGACGCGCGACTATTCCAAAAGACTACCGGGGCATTACGATTACCTGGCACCGGTAGATGGCTCTGGAGTACAGACGGCACGAATAATCAGACTAATCATCACGCAGATGAAAAAAAAAACCCTGTACGGCTGGTTAATATAGTGTTTGACTAGCCGATGCTCAATGACAGTTTGCATTTTCAGGATATTTAATCCATAAAATTAACGTTACCTGCCATACTTTCGGGCAGACAAGCTCCGCTGAAACTTTTTTTTCACCCAAAAATTTTGCATGAGAAAACCAGCGTCGTCTGGATTTGTCTGTCTGACACCACAACACGCTAGAGAGTTTTATGAAATTTTTTAGGAGGGATGCTAGTATAAATGCACTGTAACACTTTTAATACCCAGAGACCGCAAGCCAAAAAATAAAGTGAGCTATAATACGACTTAACTTTGATAAGCAAATACTGGGACCAGTACTGTTACCATACAATATTCTTTAGCAAGTAAGCATCACCCCGATACCAAAACAGCACATGTAAAGGAAGACGGAAAGCATACAGAAAGTTTTTCTCTCTTCCTGCCACGAGATGATGCAGATTTATTCCAAGAACCTATGTCCGTCTCGTCGTCTCTGGCCTCTGTGGCAATGATAAAGAGGCAAGATCTTGGGCCATATAAGCCCATGGCCTTCTTCACGAGCAGCTCAGTCCCAAAGAATTTATTCAATGGGCATGCAAGCTTGGGTGTTTACCTAGAACAGTGGCCAGACTATAGATACATAATCTGAAGAACACGGTCGATACATTCAATGGCCAGGCCAGCTTAGTAAAATATCGAGAGCAGTAGCCAGACTAGTATACATGACCTAAAGAATCCAGTGGGAGTATATTCGTGACCTATAGAATCTGGTCCATCATTTCGATTTAAATTATATCCAGCCGCCCGGATCTTGTCTCGAGAACCACTTTGTACCCCCTTTTTTTCTTTCTATTCCAATAATAAAAGTAAGTAACAGTACTTTTAAAGTTAATTCTCATACATTCCCCAATTGTTGTTTTTTTCCGCTTAAGAACCACTGTTGCGTGCCGTTCAATACGGATGTTAATGGCCAAGCAGGTGGTGAATGGAAAGTTTTAATTTACAAAAATATTGTAAAGAAAAAAACGCTAAAATGTTTGCCAGTTAGTACGAGTGCCAATGGCCAAGCAACTAGCTTTGTTTGAATTCAAATAACGCTAAGTTGTGTGCCGGTTGGTGCAAATGTCAATGACCAGGCAACTAACCTCTATCAAGTAATGCTAAGTTATGTGCCAGTTGGTGCAAATGCCGATGGCCAGGCAATGAGCCTCTATTTAACAAAAAACAATTACCACCACGTTGTGTGCCAGTTGGTGTAAATGCCAATGGCCAGGCAACTAACCTCTATCAAGTAACGCTAAGTTGTGTGCCGATTGGTGCAAATGCCGATGACCAGGCAATGAGCCTCTATTTAAAAAAAAACAAGTACTGCTACGTTGTCTGCTGGTTGATGGTAATGCCAATGGCCAGGCAACTAGATATTATCCAATAAATCTAAGTTGCGTGCCAGTTGGTGTTAATGCCAATGGCCAGGCAACTAGCCTTTATCAAGTAACGCTAAGTTGTGTGCTGGTTGGTGTAAATGCTCACGGCCAAGCAGGTAGCTCTTAGTTATCCAACCCAAATTTTAAAACTATACGTCGTGCGTCGCTTGTAAAATACTGGAAACCAGACGATTATAGCCCCTTTAAAAGAGAACCAAGTTACCATTCCCAAATAAATGGCCAGTTACGCACCATGGGTAAAAAAACCGATGGCCAAGTAGTTAGCTAACCCTTCTACAATCATCTACCCTGTTCCTACCCCAGTGCTCTGTCTATAACCCTTGCTATTATGTCCTTAAGCTATTGAGCAATAGCTTAGGCCTAAATACAAAATTTACTCCTACGCCTTCTTCAACGTAACAGTGTATAGGAGTACCATTTAATCAGCAAACTTACCTTTCGGAATACAACCAAAGTTGAATAGATTTAGAACTGAGGTCCTAAGAGAGAGTTTTTAAAATTTACCATGGTTATTGATGTTGTTAAAAATCTTATAATTGAGGGAGATTCAAAGTATTTTTGTGACACTGCTGAATGGTGATGAGTTATATCGGTATGAAATAATTGCCTCATGTAGAAGTTGTGTACTCGCTGCCACCTGGCTCAATGGATAAAGAATAAAAAGTTTTTAAAGGAAAGTGAAAGTGGTGGCCAAATCAAAATTACCCTACGAGTTAAAAGTTGACCGTCAATATAATAAAGAACCTTCACGAAAAAATTCCCAGCCATTTTTTTGGCAAACATTGTTTTACACTAATATATACTTAATACCAAAGTGGTGATAATTTCGAGATTATCTATTATCGTTACATTCAAGATAATTCTTGCCTATTTCTCTTGATTTTGGATATTTGCAATAGTTGAATCATATACATTTCATTTTTCATACAGCATTGTCTATTTAAAAGAGCAGTGAAGATGTCCATGTTGATATGTCAAAATGTTTTGTATAAAAAGATATATCATTGCCAAGACTTATTTGGTTACTCAAAAAATTTTGATATATAAGATGTTCTTTTAGACAGTTATTTAAAAGTGTTGCTCAAACGTTTAAAAACGTTTACTACATTCAAAATTAGATTCAGCAGGGTACTTTGAAATAATTCAACATGTATATTTAAACATTGATTTATTAGCGAGAGCGATTTTGACACTTCAAGAGCTACTAAAAACTAAGTTTACTCGAAAGGTAAGAAAACTGTTTTCTTATAAATCAGAACCTTGGCCATTGTAACAAGGAGATAAATACGTCTGACAAGAGGGCATTAAATCAATAGAAAAAAAAAAATTTAACATAAAATGTAATAATGCCGAAAGATATTTTTTGTCAGTCCAGCATAAACAAGTAATTTGTAAACAGTTGAGAAATGTTTAAAATTTTATACTATTAACTGAGACATGTCCTAATTAAAACAGTTTCAAAAATATTTTTTTTAACTACTTCCCTCTTCTTTGGGGACTACCCATATAAAAGAAAGTATTTTGAACTTTAACTTGGAGTATTGGTACTGTTATAATGTAATCATGTTCTTTTAAGTATCAGTCTAATAACAAACAATTTATAAACATATGAATGTACTTTTGTACTTTTTAATTTGTGTTTCAAGATTAACTTGTCATCGTGATTTAGAAAATGATATGTATTAATTAATTTTTACTTGAAAAAATAAAAATAAGAACAATAAAAATTACAGTAGTAATATATTATAAAAGGTGACAAAAGAGTAAGGTAAGTGTCATAAGTTATAGTATTGCAAACGCATATCAACTTATCTCTTAAAATATGCGCTAGAACTATTTATAATGCTACTAGAAAAAATACAGTAATATTGTGAAAAAACCAACATTTTTGTTACAGGACGTTATTGTTATGGAAATTATTTAATTAAGTTAAGGCCTTTATGAAGTTGAAATATACATTAAAAGTCAGATAACAAATTTAATTTTTGTCATTTAATACATTGTAACTGGTGAATACCCAGTAGTGATAAGCGATCTAAAACTATGCCCATAGGCGCAAAATATCACTTTTAACCTTTAGTACGAAGAAAGTTGTTTAAAACCCAGAAGCAAAAATATAGTAACCTCCTGTTTAACGCGTCTTGGTTGTATTTTTTATGCATATATTAAAAGATCTTCTACTTTGGTCCATCTACCCTAAAGTACTGGGTGCACAAAGTAGTTGGCGGGCCAAAAGTGTGTTTTAGGGCTCAAATTTTTACTTTGCACTCTTTAGAAAAAAAAAGTCAATTTTCTACACAAATATACTAGTACAAGAATTGTGATCTTTGGCACTGATGTTAGACTTGGTAGTCTAGGGCCAAGAATATGCACTGTTTTAAAAATAGACTCATTTTGTGATGAAAAATGTAAAAGTTATAACTTCTCACTACTACCTATAGTATTATATATATGTATAAAATATAATCCATAAATCGCGAGAGGAAGTCTAGAATGAACTTTTTATGCTTACTTTTAAAATTAGTGTTAAATAAAATTAGTCATTCTACGCAAGCGTAAAATAAATATACGTAGTATGTAAATGTATTGTATATATATAACGAGTTTTACCGTACCTACGCAAGGCCATTAAACACCACCATACGTCCTACATACGTTTTCAACACAGCCCCTTTTTGTCACTACTTCTGTGAATAAGTAATTATTAAGTTAAAAGGGAATAATGCAAAACTTTTTGAGAAGGAAGCATTGAGTTAAGGCGTGATACTAACACTTCAAATTTTACACCTTTGCAGTTTGTCAGAGAATTTCCATAAAATTAGTGAGTACGAATGTTTGCTTTTGTGTTCTGCAATATATTTTTGTGTAAAACGTCCTGTGTATGGATTCTAGGTGTTGAAGAGGATCCCTTTCAAAATATATACGTACAGAGTGTTAGGTTATCTGTTAATATGAATTCAAATCAAAATAAAATAGTTTACTATAATTTTTATGTTACATAAGTTTCATTAATGTTTTCTTTGGATTTTTGATAATAGGGTTATCTACTTCTCCGTGTAATAACGAGGAAATATTAACATTTATTTCTCATTTTTATAACTCCTTAGATTTTGTTATTCCTTTCATGACAATATAATGAGCATTCTTTAATCTTGTTCGTCTCCCATGTATTATTATATACGCGGTATGGAACAATTTTTATCTTCTGATGAAACTCCCATGGAAATCAGACTATAGTATTTAAATAAACCTTTTACTTCATACTTTATATACATGTCTCCATTTCTTTAACCGCTGGAAGAGGAAATTATTTTCATCAAAGCGTTTTGTACGTAAAATATGGATATATACAAGACTTTCTCGAAAACATCTATATATCTAACAGTACCATAAATATTACTCAAATTACTTTACCAGCTCTGTAAGTAGATATAGTTAATAAGACAGTACTTGCGTGGTTTACACTTTTATATAGTTAAATATAATATAAATTAAGGTACGTATCAGTATTATCTAATAAATAAGCAGAAAACAATTAAAACTCTACAATATTACCCCAAAAAGCTAATCACCCCAATAACTGTATACTTCGATATAAAGTTAAATAAACTGTATGTCAATTAAATTATGATCTTTTTTATAATTAGATAAATGACTTAATTATTTATTAGTTATATGTATACAGTCTATTTATTTGCATCTAGTTTAGTCTGGAAATATGTGTAGAAAAAAGAGGTTTTTAAGTATGTATACGGTCAGTAAAGCGTATTGAGGAATATTGATAAGAGGTATTATAAGTCAGAATAATAAAAATAACGTCTACTTAGATTAACCATATTATTAATGCCTATATATAGTATTAGCTAATGATGCATACTAGCATACGCACGTGTATGTAGCCGTTCATTTTTAAATCTTATGTCTCATTGTTGTTTGCTTATAAAATAGATTTTTTTAAAATAAATAACTTGAGAAAATAAGTTTGTGTGAGAAGGTACTAGGATCCGTAATGGTTAGTAGGGCTGCGGGGAGAAGGGTCAAAAGAAATTCTGCAAAAAATTATGAAAGGTACGTAGAAGTCACTATAAGTATTGGAGGATAACGAAAGGGCCTGAAAAAAAAGCGAATCCAAAATAAAAGCAAAAATGACAAAATTTTGATTTATTTTGTGGGGGGCCATGGGGGATTAACATGAAAATTTAGGGTGGAAAATAAATACACGTTATAAATAGGTTACTATTTCATAATTGGAAAGTGAAAGACAACATACGAATACAAAAATCTTATGTACTGCAGCTCAACTTTGTACTTTTGACTGTGTACATTATTGTTTATCACAGGAACTGTAAAGGACTAAGTATTCTTTTACTACCAACATTATTATGACATTAAACCCACTTACGCACTTTATCATACACTAAGTAAAAAGAAAACTAAAATAGCATTAATGTAGCCTTTAATTAAAAGTCTATGATAACACAACTTTAAGCTCAAAACAAAATAATCTTTCAATAAACATATTTATCGATGTGGTTCTATTAAGTGTTTAAAAACTATTGTGTATTCATAATTGTCTAGTATTATCACAAGCACATTAGCATATTGCTCATGAATGATAAAATTGCTTATTGAACTTACACACACTCGTGCACACATCTGATTTGTTATTTTTGGTCAATTAATCTTTTAGTTAGCAAATTTTTGTTTCTTAAATAGTTTTGAAAGTTATATTCAGGCAAAACAACGAAAAATTCATATTCTAATTATTTTTCATTATGTAATGTATTTGATTTGTATATATTTAATATTGAGATGTTATGAGCATAGATGGCCATTAAAAAATATTTCTGCATTGTTGTAATTCTGTACTTAATGTTATATAATTCTTCCCATGGATTCCCCCTCTATATTATAAAGGTACATCGAAAATATTTAAAATTAATGTTATGTTCTTACATGATTTAACACCTCTCTTTTTGTACGCCAAGATATAACCTTATTTCGTATAGAAAACTTGTAAAACTTATTATTTTTTCTGTATTTTGCTTCTGTTCCAAAATATGGTGTATTTTTTATATNCTGACATTAAGAGTACTTTTTTCCTTTTCATTAATCTTTTTGCATTCACGGTCTATCCAAATATTGTGGAGTAAACATGTCACCTGAACAATTAAAGCCGCTTTTTCTTGAGACTGTTCCATAGTAGTGTACAGTATTCTCCATTTTTGTGACGTATATGCAAATGCGTTCTCCACAACTACACGAGCTCGCGATAGTCTTTTATTGAATGTTTGTTCTTCTCGTGATAACTGTCTACCTCTAAATGGTTTCATAACGTGCTTCATAAGTGGATAAGCGCCGTCCGCCACGAACACATGGGGTACTAATACCGTTGAGTTTGGTAGAGTACTCGGTCCTAAAATGCTCAACTTTTGGTTAATCAAAGCTCTGTAAAAATAAGAAGCCTGGAGTGTACCGCCATCACTTTGGTGACCATAATTGCCTACGTCAATGCATATATATTTATAGTTGGCGTCAACGACAGCTTGCAACACTATTGAAAAATATCCTTTGTAATTGTAATACAAGGAGCCAGACTGTGCAGGTTTCTTAATGGCAATGTGGCGACCGTCAATTGCCCCAAGACAGTATGGATAATCGCATTTTCTATCAAAGTCATTGGATATTTGCATGAAGTTTTCCTTAGTAGGTATTGGCATATGTATTGGTTGAAATACTGTCCATAAAATTTTCATGCATTCTTCAGTTATTGTGCAGATAGTAGCAGGTGCCGTATAAAAAGAAAAAGCTAAGTGTGCATATGATGAACCGGTTGCTAAAAGTCTGCAATAGATAATTTTAATTTACTAAGTAATTTACACAATGCATAAGTATAGAATAGATTCCATGAAACTAACTTAAAAGTAACTGTAATGAAAGAAAATATAAACCTGAGTAAGACTTTGATATACTTTGTGTAGTATACATCAGGCATTGTTAAAAAAGATAATGAATAGGTTGTAACTATAGTTACGTCAATAAATTTATCATAAAAAGTTAGAATACCTTAGAGTTATTACCAATCTTTCTTCAGCATAAATAGGATCATGCAGATTGCACCACTTTTTCTGCAAGCTTTCCTCGATGTTTGATAACAAATATTCAAATGTTTGAAGATTTATTCTCAAATATTGTTGAAATTTATCTGAATGTGTTTTTATGTCTGTAAAAAGTGTGTGATATTCACTGAAAGTAGTCCTCTTCTTATTTAAAGGATGTACTTGGCAGCTTCTTACTCTTCAGTGAGTATCCTGCTCATTAACTCGAGAATCCATTCCAGTGTCCAAATTGAATTACATACGACAGCAAGTTGATTTATCGTTAATCTTGTGACACAAACTAGGGTGAGAAACTAGCACTCTTTTGACAAAGATGTCAACACCGCAATGCGATACCTTGTTGTTGCCTAATTATCAGCTGTTTCATCAAGTAGTGTTGTGTGCATATGTATATACAGCTCGTCGTTGGCTCCGTTGGTCAGCGTGCTAACCATTGTAACAACATAACTCAAGGGGTTGTAGGTTCGATTTCCTGTAGAAGAGCACTCAAATTTTTTTTGATGATTTTTGCCGAGTATCGAATTCATGGAACCAACTTACGATAAGGGATTCGATTTAAGATAAAAAAATATAAAAAATGAAAAGTAAACTGAAATGCTCGTTAGGTGTTACAAAATCTACAAAGATAATGACACTCTTTACACGAACATAGAAATTTATTAGGCGTATGTACTTTTACCGTCTTGGAAAAATAAACAAAAAAAAAAAAAGANAGGGTCAAAAGAAATTCTGCAAAAAATTATGAAAGGTACGTAGAAGTCACTATAAGTATTGGAGGATAACGAAAGGGCCTGAAAAAAAAGCGAATCCAAAATAAAAGCAAAAATGACAAAATTTTGATTTATTTTGTGGGGGGCCATGGGGGATTAACATGAAAATTTAGGGTGGAAAATAAATACACGTTATAAATAGGTTACTATTTCATAATTGGAAAGTGAAAGACAACATACGAATACAAAAATCTTATGTACTGCAGCTCAACTTTGTACTTTTGACTGTGTACATTATTGTTTATCACAGGAACTGTAAAGGACTAAGTATTCTTTTACTACCAACATTATTATGACATTAAACCCACTTACGCACTTTATCATACACTAAGTAAAAAGAAAACTAAAATAGCATTAATGTAGCCTTTAATTAAAAGTCTATGATAACACAACTTTAAGCTCAAAACAAAATAATCTTTCAATAAACATATTTATCGATGTGGTTCTATTAAGTGTTTAAAAACTATTGTGTATTCATAATTGTCTAGTATTATCACAAGCACATTAGCATATTGCTCATGAATGATAAAATTGCTTATTGAACTTACACACACTCGTGCACACATCTGATTTGTTATTTTTGGTCAATTAATCTTTTAGTTAGCAAATTTTTGTTTCTTAAATAGTTTTGAAAGTTATATTCAGGCAAAACAACGAAAAATTCATATTCTAATTATTTTTCATTATGTAATGTATTTGATTTGTATATATTTAATATTGAGATGTTATGAGCATAGATGGCCATTAAAAAATATTTCTGCATTGTTGTAATTCTGTACTTAATGTTATATAATTCTTCCCATGGATTCCCCCTCTATATTATAAAGGTACATCGAAAATATTTAAAATTAATGTTATGTTCTTACATGATTTAACACCTCTCTTTTTGTACGCCAAGATATAACCTTATTTCGTATAGAAAACTTGTAAAACTTATTATTTTTTCTGTATTTTGCTTCTGTTCCAAAATATGGTGTATTTTTTATATTTAAAGGTTATGTCATATTAAAAAAACCCGCTAAACTAATACTGACTGTCTGAATTGATCTGCCTTGGATGCAAAATATTTTTTGTAATTTACTAAATTAAAATAAGAGTACTAACTAGTTTCTACTGTCTTGTACCCCAACTAAGGCCAGCCTAAGGAAATTTTTACTTTAATAATTTTTTGGTTAGGGCAATAGCTAATTATTTCGAAGATTTTAAACAGTTATGGACTACATGACGAGATTTTTATACTAGAATTATTAGAAGAGCTAGTAAAACAGTATTAAGAAGATATTGGCTCAGTTTTTATGTACTTTACCAAAGAGACACAGGACATTTGCTTGGGGTTTCTAGTTAGACAGTGCATATAAAGTGGTTGTTGGTCATGGTTAAAAAACAAATATGACCAAGTACTTGGTTTTCCCTGGCTTGCCCTACCTGACTACCTATTACAGAAAGAGATTGACGACCCACTATGATTCGAGTAAGTCCACAAAAAAAAATAGAAAACTAGTGATACTCTAGAACGATATAAAAATATTTTTTTAAATAAGTTAAGTTTATATAAGCCAATATTTTCTTTGTATGCAAGATCATTTCAAAAATATAAAACCATACGGTCAAAAGCAAACGCGTAACTGGCATTTTTTAAGCAATAATTTATCATCACAGTCGTATCTATGTACGTTGGCTGTTATCATGATCGCAATGTAACAAAAAGCGCTGTTCTACGAAATCCAAAGAGGAGGAGCTTACAAATTTAGTATTCAGACAACAGCGTATTAAATTAGTTTAATGTTAACGCAGGAAAGGCTTGAGTTTCTCGTATCTTAAATCACACTAGTTCTTGAAAAAATTTCGTATAAAAAAATGAAAAATTTATTTCGACCTCTTCAGTTTTAATTTTCTTATGTGTTCATATATTGCACCAACTTTTTAACAGCTGACAAGTGGTATATTACTTATAGGAATAAAGTTGTTAAGTTATGAAATTAAGTAAAAAAATAGGTTTTTCTTTGCTTCTTGGCTACATAATTTTAAAACAAAAAACAAGTGGTTCTTGTAGCACTTGAATTATTTCGATTTCTTGCAAAAAAAAAGTTCTATTATTGTAAGGACTCTTCTTAAAAATTGCATAAACTTTTTTCTCGAATATCAAGGAAAAACGTGCTTAGGATTTTATTATTTTTCGAGACTTGTACTTTCAATCACTTATTCAGGACAAGTCGATTTAGGCAATAAGGACCCCGCAAAATATTGAATTAAAAAGCGTATAATTGAAAAATTACATTCTGTAAACAATTTTGAGGTTATCCGTTTAAGACTTTTTTTATGAAATAGGCATGATTTTTATTAGAAAAAAGCTTACTGTATGACCTCTAGACGCTAAAATAACTTCTTTTTAAGTATTCCTGACTTTTTATTTTACAATGTGGAGCTTAAAAATCTCACACTTTTTGTTTATACTTTCTGTCAGAAAATAAAATATTGTGTTTTATTGGTGTAGTTTAATGCTAAACTAATGTTTTTATTACCGCACCATGACGGCTGACTGGTATAGTGGGGATGAGCACCAGCCTGCACTTGAAGAAATTATCTTAGACGTTTTCGATCATATACGCTGGCAGAATCATTATTATCTGTGCTCTCTGTAATCATAAATAAACTATAACCGATTTGTTTGAGGAAGCTTGACAAGATAAATCGAAATATCATCTGACGTTTAGAAAAAACAGATGTTTTAAGTGTATAAATGACACCATTCGTACTTTATAGGCTTGTATACGTGTGTTTAAATGTTAATACATTCTTTTAATCTTTTTTGTTTGATAGGGTTTTTTCTGGCATACATACAGCTTATTACACTAACATGTAATAATAATATCAATTATAGGACCTTAGTTTCACATTATTAACAAGTTACATTATTGTAAGAGTATAAAGTATACTACAGTTCGGTTGTGTATCTATAAATAATCGGTTGTGTATCGTTCTTAAGAAATTATTAGCAACGTTTGATATTTTCTGAAGCTATTTAGATGTGACCAATTTACGCTTTGCAAGATCAAAAGTAACATTTAAACTGTAAGATTTTAGTCAAGGATAATATTGTTTTAGCCAATTGGACCGTTACATTATACTTACATTCTATTCATCATGTTAAGGCATCATCAACATATTGGAGTGCCATATATGTGTGTAAGGTGTCAAAGTTCAACCATTTTTATATAAGTATTTTTTGATATGAAACCAATAAAACACCAAGTACATTGGTGATCTGAGCTAGTCATATGCATATGCATATATATGTATGTTTGTACGTTATCAAGCTTTCCAACTAAGGTATGTAATACTTTTTCTAATGGGCTCATGTTTTGGAAGTCATTTGAAGTAAGTTTAACGTCAAAGTTAATGTGTTGTAGTCAATCTGTTTAACTCCAAATAAAAAATGTTGGCAGCATTTTTACTGTAGCGCTGTCAGAGTTAGGAACAAGGTTATAAGTNCAACATTCTTTCTCACAATTTTTTATTTATTCACTGAAAAGAGACAACTTTGCTAGATGATGTTAAGGACCATTGTATTAATTTTAATGATACGTACACAGGCTTCAATCCATAATAATCAAAACATTTTAAGTGCAAGACGGCCCACGATGGGCTAAAATAATTTTTTTTTTTTAAATAGCAAAAGATTCCATAGGAAAAAGATTTTGAAATATTACTTTTCATACGCTATATAAGTAATGACAGGGCATAAGGAAAAAGTGTAAAGAAGTCTTACACATAAAAAATGAAACCCTAAAATTTATGTGCATTCTGTTTTTTTCTACTCCAAATAAAAAATGTTGGCAGCATTTTTACTGTAGCGCTGTCAGAGTTAGGAACAAGGTTATAAGTTTTAACAAATTCATTTTACACATTTTATTTAGAGACAAAATTATAAATAAAAATAAAATACCTTGTTTTGTATTACTTATGTTACACTGCAATGCAAAATAAATGTCAAAATTGGAAAAGCTTTGCTCTTGCATGCGAACATAAAACATTTTTATCTTACTAAACAGTGTTTCATAAAAAGTCTGTAAATTTTATTAAAATAAGTTATTTGTGCAGTAACTCATTCCTTATAGTGCAGTCCTAATGCCATAAATAATTAAAATCGTTCTGAAATGAATAGTTGGAATAAAACTATTATAATTATAACAGAACGATACGTTCTGAGGGGTATTGTCGTGGGAAAATGAAAGAGTCTTGAGTATTGACTAAGTTTGTAATAACTCTTTTCTCGCACCCGTTGGAACGCTTTAAATTATTAAATACGCTTAACTTGCTCCCTTGAATTCAGAACTTTGAGTAAATCGATTACTGTGCTCACTGCGTACTTGAATGCTGAGCAGTTTTATTTTGTCAAATCGGCAAAGGCAAAGAAAGGGAAAGAGCTACTGAAACATCAATTATTTCCATTGTTTGTTGTCACACACCTTGACAAAGGTGTCCGCATTTATTGATCCTGGAAAAATTGTATGAGGCTTTATTCTGCTGCTTTCCTAACAGGAGAAGAGAAGTACATAGCTAGGATTCTTACTGATGGTCTTTACTTCTTTTCCTCATTGCCCAACGCAAGGCCTGTGTTTTTTGGCAGCTACACGGCTGAGCTGGAGGTAAGGAGGGGCTTGCAACAGTGATATATGGTCAGTGAGATTTTTTTATGCTTTCTCTCTCTCTCTTTCCCGGAATCTATTAAATCTGATTGGCTGAGTGTTGTTGTCGTTGTTGCATCTTCATTGTTTAGGTTTATCTGTGGTATTACACACTTTAATAGTTTTATATCGTTTAAACTTATTTTAGAATGGCTAAATCATAGTGTGCCAAACAGTTTACTATCGGAGAGAAAATGAAAAACGCTTGTACCAATTGTTTGAAAAAGGGCAAGACAAAAGTGACGCTAGGTTATACTCGTTCGTGCATTGATCTTTTAAATAATTTTTTTTTCTGAGTTCAAAAGAAATAATACTTATATTGAAAACTGTTTCTCTAATTAAAAATTCGAATTTTAAGGATACAGTGAATTTTTCTACAGTTTCGCTTTTTACTTCCTTAGGTAACCATGAACAGTGGGAGTCTTTTAAGCAATTGTTCACTTTATTAGTGATTAATCATAATTTTACGAAAGCAGTCAAGCTGCAACAACTGTTATCGACAGTGCAGGGGTCAGTAACACAACGATTGAAGGTGTTGGCTATAAATAACGGAAACTTGCCAGATTTAATTCAGTTGTTGGACAAGAAGAAGAAATCAGTTTCCACTTTAAAAAACTTAGAATGTTTGATTAGTCAGTACAATTATTAGATAATACACTGTGTTACACAGAAGTTGGATTTTCAAAGCAGAGAAGGTTTGGAAATTTTGCGTGAGAATAAGCCGAGCTTCCAACATTTGCAGAATAAGTAAGCTTTACTAAGCATCGCACTCAATCCTTATAGCAGACTCATATTAATTCCAGTTCCAGTGAAAGTCAGGGAAGTGCAAAAGAAGCTTAATCCTGGCAAGGTTCTAGTGGTAGGAAGGTATCAGCAAACGTGTCCCAATGCGAGTAAAAAATAAAATAATGTTAATTACCTGTACACTCTGTAAAAAAAATCATTTGTTGTATAAGTATAATAAATTTAATAGAATGTCGCAATTAGAGTTCCCTAAATTTTGTAAAAGGGCTAAATTATGTTTCAGTTGCTTGCAGGATTCTCATTTTATTAGGAACTGTCCATTGACCAGAAAATGTCTTACGAGTGGAAAAAGACATTATACAAAGCTTCACTCTTGTATCTCACATGCAGATGGCAACGCTTCGGAAAAAAGCAGGACATAACAGAGGATCGCAAAGAGTCAGACTTGACTAGCATAGGGGCTGGCCGAGAAACGGGATCTCTTTCAGCTACTGCTGGATCAATGAGCAAAGCAGTGTTCTTGGTGACTGAGCAAATTGTTTTGGTTAGTAGGCATTGTGCATTGGTCAAGGAATGTGCGTTGATGGATTTTGGGGCTTAGCGAAGTCCTAAAACTAAGGCTATACTGATTGAACTTATTATTAGGAGACGACCTTTCTCTTGCACAGTGGTTGTTTTTGGAGAAAGTAAGTCACGAGTCTGTGTTGAGGTAGCAGTCATAAGGCGTTCGGTAAACAGTTGAGCTTCACGAAACATAACGATTTTTGTTATGGATAAGCTTAGTAGATACCATCCTAAGGGATGCATTGTTGTGGCAGAGTGGCCGCATCTTAAGTGGCTCGTTTTGGCAGATTCAGGTTATAGTAAAAAAAAAAGGTTCATTATCTAATAGGAGCTGATCCTTATACATCTTTAATGTTAACTAGATTAAAAAATGGTTCAAGAGGATCTCCACTTGCTCAGAACACTATATTTGGCTCGATTCTGGAGGATTCCTGGCTGCATACTCACGAATTACAGCTCGTCGAGGTTTCTGTGCCAAGTCTTAGTCTGACAATGCTACAAACACTACCTTGTGCCCCTCACTTGGATGAATTGTGAGAGACTGCTGTGTGCAGTTTCAAATACTATTCGTGTCACGCTATGAAAGATGCCACGATGACTCACGAGGTACTATATACTTTGGCAGTAAAAGTGGAAGCGTGTCTTAATTAATGTCCACTCTGTCCTATCAGTGACGATGTTCGGGATGACTTAGCTTTGTCTCCTAATCATTTTATGGTCAGTTTTGCGCTGCTCTCTGACCTGGAGCCTAATAGTGAGCCAGGCAATACAACTTGTCTGTTTCGTCACTGCCAGCTCATTACGAGTATTTGAAGAGCCTTTTAGTGACGTTGGTGAGCAGAGATACTTTAGTAGTTACAACAGTGAGACAAGTGGATAAATTAGTTGCTTAATATTAAAAAACGTAACGTTGTGCTAGTGGCTGGAACAATGGCCTCTGGCTTAAGTGCAGCAGATGCACCTGGAAAAAAAGGACTGGTTAGAGTCGTCAAATTAAAGGCAGCCAACACTCCACTCTCGCAGCGATAGAACGATATTTACTGTTAACTTCAACCCTTTACGTTATTAAATAAAGCGTCAGGAATATTTATAGGGAAAAAAAAATATTTCTTAGCTTCTCCTAGTTTTACAGCCAACTGCTTTTGTTTAACTAGACAAAAATTTTACCTATCTGACGAAAAAAGTCCCAAGTTGACATCATCCAAATCGGTTGTTGAACTTGACTTTGCATCTAAGCTCTTACGATAATGTTTTTTGCGATCCCTGCCTTGCTTAAATCCATTCACCATAAATAAGTACAAGACTTTAATGTTTTTTTTAACCTAAGCATCCCTTGCGACGTTATTAAAAAACAACCTTATGCAACTTGAAGAACAGTGCCTGTTTAACTAACAATTGCATATTTTCAAACAGTATAAATAATCGGAATGCTAATAAGACTGCTAATTTTTCGTTTTCAAATCAATATGTCGTTGAATCCACGAGTTTCTACGGATCTAACATTTTAAATAAATAGATAATTAAGAAAACGTGTCATTGGTAGATTTTTCGATTTTTATATACAACTTAATGATAAATACTAATTTTGGTGGCTTATTTGCTACATTTTCTAAATACTAATATCATCGAAGTATGGCTCTAAAGTATTTAAATAAAATTATACACTTGAAGAATACAAAGAAACTTTTTTCCCGTACTTCACTAAACACTTAGTAAGTAATGCACAACTTTTAAGCTGTTTAGTAGTTGATAGAAACAATATACGTCTTAAAAGGTAAAAAGGGAGAAGGTTCAACTGACGGTTGCATTTTTTTTATAAAACTCTGTCTAACCTACTCCTTTGACTAGTCTTAATCTGAAAAAAAGAGAAATATAGGACTAATAACTAGAAAGGTACTAAATTTAGGTAAGTTAGAGCATAGAACGCAGCCCAAAGTGCAATCTTAAATATATTAATGACAATGGAAAACACAAACAGACAAAAATCTAAAGGAAGATATTTTTACTAATAGTACTAGTGGCCCATAGACAAAATAACAAGTTCCTGTTCAAAAATTACTTTGCATTAAGTCTAAGTTTAAAAAGCTAAGCAGCAAATACACAATTTTCTGGTCACTCAATAAAAAAGATAGCATATTATATTAATACCCACTCTACCACGATATGTAGTAGCACCTTCCATCTACATTTGGAGCTGCTAATGAATCACCAGTACCGATTTTCACGGCCACACAGTCAGGCAGTATGACGGAGTTGTATCTTATGCTTAAGACGAGAGTTAAAAACGTGCATTATGACTGACGTGTTAACATTAGGCGATCTCATAAGATCATTGCCTACCGTTCTCGGCACGAGGGCAGATCGCTAATTTCAAAGAGAAACATTACTAAGGGATTTGAGACTTGGGACTAGGAGACATGATCAACGATTCGAACATGATTTGAGATCAGTGGATTACAAGAAAGGCTGATCAAAGAAATAGATAGACATACACATGGCCTAAATGAAGAAGTGGTGACCTGTTTAGTTAAAAAACTAGCTCTTATGAAACAAGTAAGATTGTCTTTTACGCAATATAAACAATCTAATAAGGCAAACTGACATTTACACCTAAGCTTTTAAAGCCACAATAATAGGGCTTATATCCTTTATTTTACGGATTTCTTGATGTTAAGGAAGAAAGTAAGAGGATTTGTATGTCAGGATGAAAAATATAAACTCTTTTTTCTCTCAAAGATAACATTTTCCTTGCGTCAGCATATTAACCTAAGAACCACAAAATGATTAAAAGATCAGCAGCTATTCAGCGGTTGATATAGAATAATACGGTAAACAAATAAATGTTACCGATGAAACAACTTACTACAGCTCTCAATAAGCAACCCAATGCAGTTATGTGTAGGTAAATAAGCAACAGTGTATAAGAACAGAAGATTTTTACTATAAATTCTCCTAACAAAAATAAGCTAAGTAGCACCCAGCAAAAGAACTGCTTTATTTGCAAGAAAGTAAATTACTGTGACTTCTTTTATAAAAAATGCCTTGAAGCCACTTATTCTTGAAAGTGTGGAAAAATCAGCAATAAAAAACAGATTGAGTTGAGTGCGAAACATTATGGGGAAGATTCATATGCACAGACTAAAGTAATGGTAATTTTAAGTGTAACTAGTACATATTATAACAGCACACTATATTATACTAAGTTTACTCTTGCATCTCTTAAGATAGATAATCTACTTGACCTGATTCATGCTTGATGTAGAGAAAACCATCCTTTTTTCCCTCGTTAAAGAAAAAGAATGAGATTTATTCGTAAAGTGCATTACGCAACTAAAACTAATCAAACAATCGTACATTCTAAGAGACCCTTCTAATAAACATTAGCTTGTATATCATCTGAGTAATTATCTGAATGTCAGCTGATAAGTCGTATCAGTATGTCATCTGTCATACTACTAAAATGATTGAGATTGATAACAAACTATAGAAGCATGCAATTAACAGCTTTTTACTGCATCTAAATAATATTTTTATTTACATGATGCTTAAAAAAATCTAACTAATAAGGTTTGAAAGTATTACCTGATATATCATTTAAAATTTTTTTGAAAATGTTTAATTATGAAAATTAACACTGTCAAGCTTGTATAAGTATGTTTTACGATGTGGCATTTTTATTAATTTTAATTTTTTCAGTCAAGTTACACATGACAAATCGACACGACGTATTAGCTAAAGTGTCAGATATCTCATAAGGGGTGAGCAGTATTTACTAAAATATTAAGAACTACGTATTATTTAGGTCATAATTCGAAAAAAGTAAACAATCTTCCTGTTTTAAAGTAGACAACAGAAGTGGCAGCAAAAAACTTTTAAAGACCTTTTTTCAAAAGATTTTAAGAAATTAATGATAAATTAAAAGGTTGGGTTAACGCTTAATAGGGCTAAAATCTTATTGGAGCTCTATCTTTGTTTGCTTAAACCCCAAAATTTTCTCTATTAATATATAGAAGTGGCACGGAAGTGTAGTTTATGGTGAATGGTAAGTACACTCCTATCTTAATGATAATTTTTCCAGAAATTAAATAAAATTTTGCACTTGCTACGCAATAATATTATTAACTTATAAAACACTACTTTTAGTACGTGGTAGATTAATGGTTAAGTTGAAAGCTGCGAAGAAAAAAGATTCATGCAATTAAAGTTAGGAGACAAAATGTAATACGATGCAATACTGGGCCTCCAATTCCTTCGCCAATTTGGAATTTGTTTGTTCCAGCTTTCTTTACTAACTTTTAAAGTAAATGAGAATTTTTGATCTTGCATTAATTATCGAAGTCCAAAAAAAAAACATTGACAAAAACAAGTACCCTTTGCAAGTCATCGATGATATCCTTGATGAACTTTCTATCCTTGATAACAGCTTAGATTATTCAGCTTCTACTATGTAGAAACAACTCAAACAATTTGTAGGAATCATTGAGCTAACTAAAAGTCCTACTAGTAACAACATTCTTTCTCACAATTTTTTATTTATTCACTGAAAAGAGACAACTTTGCTAGATGATGTTAAGGACCATTGTATTAATTTTAATGATACGTACACAGGCTTCAATCCATAATAATCAAAACATTTTAAGTGCAAGACGGCCCACGATGGGCTAAAATAATTTTTTTTTTTTAAATAGCAAAAGATTCCATAGGAAAAAGATTTTGAAATATTACTTTTCATACGCTATATAAGTAATGACAGGGCATAAGGAAAAAGTGTAAAGAAGTCTTACACATAAAAAATGAAACCCTAAAATTTATGTGCATTCTGTTTTTTTCTGTAAAAATTTCTTTTTTATTAGTCAACAAAAAGTGTTCTTGGTCTGGCAGAGCCACTACTAATATAATATAGTAAAGTTTCTTAAAGTTTTTAAAATAGATTCAAAATTGCAAAATAATATCAAGAAAGATGTTTTCAAATTCAATGGAAAAAAAACGCTTCGTGAAAAAAATGTTTTTTAATAACACTTTTTAAATTTTTTAGTTAAGATGACAGCGGAGGCATAAAGATTTATTAAGATTTTATACGTAAATACTAAAAATAAAGCTTATGTTTGTTTAATTTTTCGAACCTCTGCTTCGTACGCTGGGTCTGGTGGCTACGCTTAACATGGAAAAAAACAACAGTAGAGGGAGATCCCCCTCCCCCCACTGCCTCATTACCACTAAGGTATAAGAGCGATTGATAGAGGACAAAAGAGTAAGAAAGTAAGAAGGGTGGGCTTCTGGGGCAAGCCAAAACAAGACAAGAGTAATGATTCCAGAGATATAAGACTGTTCTTAGCTGCTCTCTGCTAGTCGTGCAAGTGCTGAGCAACTTTTCTCTCTCTTTAAGCAAATAAGCAGGAGTAGGAAAGGTCCTGCTTCTTTTTAACTTAAGCCCCACCCAATTTCCACAAATAAAGTTCATACTTTAACTTCCAAAAAGCATAGCTGATAATGATCAAGTAAACTAGGTCTTGTGATCGCGATTCCAATCTGTTCAAAGATATTGCGATTCTCTGAGAATTTTTAATGTGAAACATCTTATGGTGGACACTAAATAGCAGCATAAGGGGAAATATTTAACGAAAAGTCTGGTCTGTTCCTCAGTTGCTGTTCACCCCACCACTGAAGTGACATTCCCTCTCTCTCTATGTACATACACGCAGTGAAACTGGTCCATCTATCTATACGTACATATGGTACCCATAACTATATTGGTGTGTATACGTAGCTTTTTTTCATTCAGTACGTGTATTATCCGTCTATATTGCTACATATAAGTGTAAGTATACATAAATAATTCAACTTCGTATATGTACTGGATACATAGCATATACATTACGTATGTACACGTATACACAACATATGTGTGCACATTATATATAATATATGTGTATATATTATTTATAATATACGTAGGAAAATTATATATAATATTTGCGTAGGTAAAATTTCTAAATTAATAACGTTTAAATCGTGTTTTAAGGTTCGTTTTGCTAAAATCTTCTAACGGTTTTAAATACAGAATAAATAAAAATATTAACTTGTGGGGTGACAAATTTTCTATCAGTATGCACTTTTAATTTTGTTTTGATAAGCGCAAAATATTGAGAAAAATAACTTCAAAAATGAAAAAGGCGTACTTTAGCAGTATCTGTAAGAGTAACAAGATAGAAAGAGCCATTGATCGTCTGCTGTCGTGCTCACTCTCTTTTTATTGTACTTAAACAGGTAAGCCTTTTCTATTGCTTTTCCTAATATTTTGTGCTAGTAGAAAATAATGAATTCATGATAGAACTAACTGTATTTTTTCATTACTTTTTGCAAATTTTTCCTTTGAGAACAGGGTTATGTTAAAATATAAATATTTGACCATAATGCAATGCTTTTCTGGGGCCTTCCAGTTGTGTTTATTAAGACCCCATCTCACTTTCACCTTTTTAAAAGTGCCAATAAAATTTCCACACGTGCGCATTAGCGCAACTACGCACAGGTACCTAAAAAGAGACAGAGAGAACCATAAAGTAATATACATGAACGCATTGTTAAACATGTATGTATACATAAGTAGGTAGGTAGTATAGATACTAATTTTTTTACGTATTCTTTTTGTTTCTCGTTTTTGGTGTTAATATCTTAGTAAGGAAAAAATATGCACATAATTTAATATTTGCTGTTTTCTGATCCATAATATTCACTAATAAAGATATATATTCGTAAATTTGTAAGATCTTTGCCAGTCCCTTAGGCCGCCCAATAACCCCGGTGACAATAGCATTTATCCGACGAAAGAAACTATTTTCATCCCAGACAATCAATTACCACCAAGTTCAATAACACATTGTTTAGTGTTCAACATCTGTCGAGGGTACCTAGACTTACACCTGGTTTTTCTTATCCTTACATAACTTTTAAAATTAATAGAACCAACGAAATAAAACTTCTATACTAGAATTAGCAAGAAATGAGAATAAAAAAAGAATATAAGTTATTCCTGTAATTATTTCCTGTAGTGGTATCCACAGTAGACCTAATCCACTGATGAAATGTTAAAGTCAATTTTGAGATTAGGAAACAAAGCAAAAAAAAGTAGTATTAGTAGAGAAAGACTCTAAGAAATTCTCTTTATTGATGCATTTTAACTAAGAAGGAAGAATCTTCGATTCACATACGCTTGTCACAGTTTCAGTAAATTTACTAAAGTTATGATAAAAAAGCCAATGTTTATTTTAAGTTAATAAAAATATTAGTTGGCCTTATTCTAATAGCTTACGCCCTAATTAAAGTGGAGACCATAAATCAAAAAGATTCAGGAAAACTACTATGTAAGGCGTGAGAAAAATTATATCTTCCTGCTCAAAAAGTAGGAATGTGCTTAAACAACGACCACGCAGAAGCACCATACTTGCATGCGCAAAAAAAACACAAGTGTCCTGGTGCTTGTCTCAATTCTACAACACGCTATAGTATTCACTCTACCTGTACTATACTTTTGTGCAGACACAGACAACAACTTTAAACTGTCAACAGTTTTTCTGCGTGTATCTTTAGAGAAAAAAGGATGGTGTGAAGTAAGTAAGTGTACTTTTATTGCCAGTATGACGATTGAATAATAAGATTAATGCAGTTTGAAGTTCACTTTTGATGTTGCAAGTGTACGCTCACGTTGTTGCTTGCTTTGGACGCAGGTGATAAACTACTTACCTAAAATATAGTGTAAGGACTTGCGCTTGTTTGTATGAAAATTTGCTTGACTGTTGGTAAAAATCGTATATTTACAGATATTTGAGTTTTTTTGTTAGCATATATTGATACAACTTTTATCATGTAATATAACACCATGTGAAGTTGATGAACTCATGATAATGCAATTACTAATAATATTTTTTGTTGATCATTTCTCCAAAATTTTCCATACTGATTTAGAAATTATTTAAGACAGGGATTAATATGTCTAAAAAAACAAGAACAACTTGCAAGTTTGCTTGTAGCTGCAGTACTACAACCAACTATGATTCATGCAGTTGCACGATGGTTCATGCTGACTAGAAATAAGAAACTACTATTAATTCATTTACAACTAACTAGCAACATTTTTACAGCCAATAGACCCAAAAGTTTAACTGGAAATAGTTGCACTAAGAAATAATATTAAAAACTATAATAACTCAAATTTAAAGCCAATAGATCAAGATAAAAGAAATTACATTCATTGCTAGAATAACATAGAATTAAAACACAAATTAAGGATACAAAACTAACCCATGCATGCTACACCTGCAGTAAAGACTAGTTGTATATCATAAATAGAAGGAATAAGTACCGTTAATTTAGCAAAGCATTATTATTAACTTTTAGAATATTATCTGATTTTAACCGCTTATTATCGTGGACGCATAGTTTACCAAGTAAACTCTTTTTTTTACACTAGCGATTTCGTAAGCCATCTGCAACAGCCTAGTTCAAAATCTGTTTGAATCCGTAATTTTTTTAAATATCGAAAAAACGGAAAAGTTACAGCCCTCTTTCTCCTTTCCTGACACAATGATGTAAGGAGAGAGTGCGTACTCAAGCCTCCATTACGGGTAACCGAATTCCCCATTTCAAAGGGCACCACGAGCCGACTTCTTTTTCAACGACTAGCAAAAAGGAATAAGTTGACCAAATGCTACTAACATTTTAAAGTGCATTTGCAACCAACAATCAATTAATATTGCAGATTAGTCTAATTAAGTAAATAATTAATTGCTCATGTCAAGCACCCACTGTTACTACAGATAGAAGTACTTTAACAGCAGACACTATTATTACTAATTAATTTATATTTTGTTATCACTAATTTTTCTAATTAAAGGCTATGGATACAAATTTTACCCACAATAAATCCAGAATATGTTATCGTTATAACCACCTTAGAGTTACTACTCTTAAAATTATATTTTATACCATAACGTACCGTAAGTTTATTAAACCAAACATTTGATTAAAATATTGAGCGATTTCCACCACTCTTTTTGCAACAAGTCTAATTCAGTTAGCAAACAGTGCTTGGCTCAACTGAATATTAGTAATAATTTCTAAAAGTGAATTACCTTCCCTTCTTAAAATACGTATTGGAGAGCAAGCCGAATGTGGGAGCTGCGAATTTATGAGAAGCTAGACAAGAGCAGCTCTAGCCAATGAAGTTTTCGGCTGTTGTCTCTTTTCTAAGATTTTTTTCTATGCAAGATTCCCTGCATCATTCTCCAAGCAGCACGTGGTCAAGGTCTACTACTCACTTTAAAAAGACCCAAGGGCCGTGAACAGGAAGCAGTGCTGTTCTTCACCCTTGAACGGTTAACTGGGTAGTTAGAGTCTACTTCTGCTCTCATACGGTCCTGCACAAGTTTGGTTTACCCTTGGCTTTGGATACCTTGCACTGGCTTACCGCGTGTATGACATCTGGAATTAAAAAAAAAAAGTTTGTTAGAATTAATCACGTTTTTTAACCTTTTTTTGTTTCTCTCTGACGTCGACATAACTTTTAGAGCTAATATAATTACTCAGTACGGTATCAGTAGTCTTCAGACAACGGAAATGAATAACTAGTCTGCTATGTACGTTAAATCAAGAAAAATCACTTCTTGTTACGATGGTGTTGGTAGCTTATAGATCGCGAAACAAGGCACCTTCTGAGTATGACACCTTCAGGTAGTAGTAACAACTTCTAGGTGCATTTTTAGTTAATGCATCGTGATACAGGACAGCAACCGCTCTTAGCCATAAAAACTTGACCCTCCCCTCCACTCGAAAGTATCATTATTTCAAGTTTGGATACATTGCAGCGTTTTTCCAACTACTTCTTAGCCCTGCGCTACACCAATGTGCCAAGTGTATGCCCTGAGTTTATACACACAAGCTTTAACCCAAATAATACGTTACGCTGACATAACAACCACTATTATACAGAAATAAAAAATAAGTAATGATGTGAGCCTACCAAAAAAGTGAAATTTTTTTTTGACTTGGCTGGTAGATCCATTATTTTGAGATTGGTAGAGGAGAAAAAGATTTGGTAAAGCATGGTGTGTCTACAGATTATTTAAGTTACGTAAACATTGTAAAGAAAAAGAAATCTGCATGTTCTTTTGCCAATAGAAGACATTGACATTCAAATTAAAGAGCTTGAATTAAAAACTGCACTTATAAAGCCGAAAATAAGGTGCCTGTCCCACTCGTAAATCACATAATCCTTTTTACACATGACTTCTGTAAAAAAACCATAGGTTCTTGAGCGAATGGGCATGAGATGGGAAAAGTAAGCCTGTGGGATTAAAAAGTTTTTGATTATTTAACAATTTTGAAAAGCTCTTATACTTTAAAAAAATTAACGCTTTCTAGTTTGACAAGGTTAGTCAATTCATGCATCCTTAAAGAAGTACTATGTATCGTCGTTTAGTTTTAAAATTCCTTTATCATCGGTAACGTTTTAGCTCATCTATTAAATTTATTAAAAAAATACACAAATGCATGTGGTGCTCAAGAATATTTTGAAGCTTTCGAAAGTCTTTTTTACTAAAAATGGAGTGCCTCCCGACATTGAATCACAAGTTTGGCATGCGATAATGCTAGCATTATGACCAGTTTGAAAAATTTTTTTTTTACTTTACTAAAAAAAAAAGTTTAATATTTTGTTTTACTTTTTATATTTGTCACTCATTGGCCTTAGTCACAAAAAAAGTTTCGTGAATTTACCTTCAGAGGGCCAAACTTCACTACACTTGATTGCGAGATATTTTTGTAATTGTTCTAAGTCATTCAAAAATTAAAAAAATTTTAAAATTTCTTATGATGTTTTGACAAAAATAGTTTTAAAGTTAACAAATACTGAATGGCTTTAACTTTTCGACTGTATTGATCGCGTTTAAGAGAACTTATCGGCTTTGAAAGCACTTTTTTTCACGAACCTACTCTGAATTCTGCTGCAAGGATAAAGAAAAACTCGCCCCAGTATATTTATACTTTAACAACCAATGCATGGTTATTGCTTACTTACATTTCTTACACTTTCCAGTTATTTGTTTTAATAAATTGAATGAATTTTTTTTAACTAAAAACTATAAAAATAAATTATTTACCAATTAAGGAAATCGTATGAGAAAATTATTATTTATGGGCACTTACTTTCTGAATGATACGGCACTAGGACAGTTTCAAAAAAGTATTAATTATAAGGTTAATAATAATTATTTTAAGTCCTTAAACAATATTACTGTGGACTATGCTTGCAATTCTATTTAAAAGTCTCTTCCAGAAGAAGACGCTGTACACTTTCGAAAGAACTGCTTGAATTTTAACGTTGCTGCTTTTCATGACACTCAAAAAAGTTGTTTCAAGAACGATAAATTACTTAGAGCTCTTAATGTTTTGAAGCCTAAAAAAGCCTTAAGTATTAAGTTAAGAAAACAGACTCAAGGTAAAGCTAAATACCTTTTGATATTTCTCCTATTTTCTGATATTCACTTTGATTTCGCTTAAAAACAAGTTCTGCAGTTGCGTTTTCGCTTTACTTTGAATGACTTCAACATTTCTTACTTAGAGTCAGATGTTTTTTAGAAAAAAATCATTAATTTACGTTAAAAAACCGAGATCTCAAGCTTTAATATGAGACTTTTGATTGGAACTTCATAACAATCACCACACTCTAATGTGAACCCGAAAAAAATATTCTCAATTGTCACAGATAGAAAATTGCATGCGAACGTAGGTTTGCTTGACACAATTTTTTTTGCTGTTTTTTACTTCGGAAATATTTTTACGTCAAATTTTCAAAATTCCAATAAACATCTTAAACTATTAAATTATAAAATATGTAAATTGGATGTATGAGTTAACAAATTTCTATTTAAGGCAAATAATAATTTAAACTCTGATTTACGAATTGTAATTATATTTATATGTTTTAACTTGCAAAAAATAAAAACCTTATTCTAAAAAATATACTTAAACTGCAGGAGATTAGATATTGGAAAAATTATTTTCTCTTTGTTAATTAAAATGCATCAACCAAAAGAATTTTCTTGAGTAATACTGTAATTAAAACACTTTTTCTTACATTAATTACTATTTTTTAATAAATTCCAACATTTTATTGTATGTAATAAGCCTACTATGGAAAGCTATGCTCTTGGGAAGTTGAAAAATGTATTAAAGTTGTAATAACTGGGCAGAGCTTTAGTTAAAGGTTGGGAAGAGGTTCCCCTTTTATTCTGCCTACCTACTTGGAAAAAGAATAAAGTTGTTCGGGGCTTACGTGGTTAGTCACGAAAAAGTTAAAGTTTTGGTTCTTTGGCAATACTGGCTCAGAGCCAAGGCAAGGAAAGTAAGAAAAAAGAGAAAGAGAAAGCTATCTACTGTGCTGCTGCTACGCACAACATTTACCCATACATACAGATATTCTTGTAATGCTGACATGGGTCACCTGTACTAAGCATGTAAACATATAGCGTGCCTGTACTGTGTGTGTATAGCGTAGGTATAGAATAGTCACAGACATGGATACTGAATAAGAATAATGGATACTGAATCACGTCTGCCTAACAGCTTTATATGAACGTTGAAATAAGTAAGTATTGAATATTGTCAATCAGTTTTAATTGATGCATGCCACGTATAAATCTTTATGCATATGTGCTAATATAATAAAAACCAAACCTTTGCGGAACAGGCTCATACTTCACGCTATTGTTTGGTTTAGTCAAAGTACTGTATGCATGCAGAACCCATGAGTTTAAGCGAAATTAATAGTTTGATACAGCAACTAAGTGCTTAAAATTTGCTATGATTCTTAAATTTTGTGTGTTCTGCTGAAAAACTTACTTCCCAGTGTTGTACGTACATAAAATATCCATTAAATGGTTCCAGTCTAACGACTTTGTTGTTGAGCCTCAAGTCTTTCATTTGTTGGGAATTTCCGCATGGAAAACTTTGACCTCAGCTTACGGGTGTAGCTTTTAAGGTTCATTGGTAAAGCTTTGCTGGAAGATTTTTTTTTTAAGTATTAATTGCATAGGCAAAGACAATCGAATGGTTTTTGTCTAGCTACTTTCGCGTTGTGCCCCAAGACTTGCATTTATATGAGATTTTCGAACGGAAAACTTTGACTGTAGCCCACGAGTCTAGTTTTTGAGGACCGTTGGCAGAAATCTTATAAAGAAGTTATATTCTAGTGTGAATTGCATGAGAGAAGTCCATTAAGTGGTTCTTGTCTAGCGATTTTGGTGTTGAGCCTCGAGTCTTTCATTTATCAAAGATTTTGGTATAGCAAACATTTAATTTAGCCCACGAGTCTAGCTTTTAAGGGTTGTTGGAAGAGCTCTGACAGCAAATTTATTTTTCAATGTTGATTGCATAGGCAAAATCGATCCAACGTTTCATGTCTAGTAAATTTGGAGTTAAGCTACGAGAACTGCATTTATCAGAGACTCTCGCACGGAAAACTTCGTTTTTAGCCCACGAGTCTAGCTTTTAAGGGTCGTTGGCAGAGCTCTGCTGAAAAACTTTTTTTTATTTTTATTTTGCTGCACAGCAATTTTTTACTGATTAAAGTTGCCTAAGCGTGTTTTTTGCAATAAAACATGTTATAAAAATTACCGCATGGGAAACTTTGACTTTAGTTCTTGTATCATCGCTTGTCAGAAACAACAGATGAGCTTTACTGGACATTTTGTTTGATAGGGTCTCTAGCAAAGTTTATCAAAAAATTATCTATTGATGTTATTTGCACATCTTTTAACGTTCTGTACAATAAAGAGTTATTTTACGGTGCTTTTTACTCAGCATCACGTCATCAGAGGTCTTTGCATAGAAGAGATTGATCAAGTTGAGCTGTCCGGATATGTTGTTGGGCTAATGAAGCATTGTCTTAAATAAGGTTATTTTTTGCTGTTACGCCATCACATATTTGAAAAATATTCCATAGCATGATTTAGAACAGTTGGTTTATTAATCGTCTCACTAATATATTAACCCTAATTAATTTTACGACATAATAAGGAGTGTTTATTATTCGTATTATATTCACGTGACAGAAGATAGCTAACGTAATCATGGAATGCCAAGTTACTCATTAGACTGGTAAGTTAGTAGATCAAATAATTTACTATTTTAGACTTTTATTCACGTGAATAAATCTTCTCAATACTAGCCGTACATAGTGTATTAACACGTTGTAAGCACTAGAGAATCTGAATTTGCAACCTATCCTAACTAAAACTTATTTTTCATTGATTTCAGGTATGTATTATCCGAATCGTTAATGTTCCACAAGTTTAGATGAAGCCAAGAGATTTCTCACTTATTTTTTCTTACTTGGTACCCGCTGTTATTTGCTTTATACGTTAAAGATCATTTAAGGATGGGGGGGGGGGTAAAATATGAATATAAGTTTAAATGGTAATTACAAATAATGGCATTTATTAAGTTTACTCATGTATTCGTTATAATTAAGAGAAAAACAGTCTTTTTAAAAGGAAATAATAATATAACCTCATAATGTTGCTTTGCATAACCAAATTTTCTATTGCTACATTGTGAAATGCATTATTTTACCATGTTATAGATCTTTTCAACTTATAAGAGACTACATTTATGTAATAAATAACAAGTGCAGTCAAAAGCTATAAAAAAACTTCTTTAATTAAAATTTGAAGAATTTCTTTTTTTTTAATCCATACTGATAGTATAGAAAAAAATTATTTTGCTATACGTTTATTGTATAAGAGTCTTTTGGTAATTATAACATCAATAATATGTATTAAAACTCATCAAGAACGACTTCAACATTCAAACAGTATGATTATAATTTTAATATTTTAAAAATAAAGTTTAACGTAACTTACACTACCCTTCATATTCTGTTTGATAATTCTTTTATTTATTACATCTTAACTAGTTGTATATCATATGTTAACAATAAATAATAAATTCTAATACATTTTTCAGTCTAGAACCATACTAATTGAGTGTCTAACATGTACAAACTTGGAAAAGTTTCTTTGCTTTCTGGTAATTGCGCAACAAGTGTTGTTATCAATCATAGTGAATAAATTAGGAAGACTATTTATAACTGTTACCGTAATCTAAATGTGTCTTTTGAACAGATGCTATATCACATTTGTCTTTTGTGTTTTGTCAAACAATTAAGGTAATTTTAACCTCAAAACGCTACCAAAAGTATTATCACTTTTTTATTTTTAAACTGTGTCTATCCTTGCTTTCCTCATTTACAAGTTCTATAAACTAGAAATTATAAAATTTATAGTAATTAGGAGCTTTCTTAAGATTTCAGAAGTGTATAAGTAATATTTTTCATTTTTATTGACCACTGTCTCATCATAATGAAATACCCTTACACTTATGGTAGTAAGTATACATTGCTGAAAACTTTTATTATAATTGCTAGGTACCTCATTTCAAAAAGAACTGTTATTGCATTATTAGCAATAAACAACACAACTTCATGAAAAAAAAAATGTTTTAATCATGAACCAAGACCACGCTTACTATAAATCATTGATCCTGCTGAAATATAATCTAGGTTTACAATAACCCTATTACATTATGTTTTCTTTCTTTTTCTAAGGAAATCACCCAAAAAAATTTGGCTTACAAGCTCAAACAAATCATGTAACCTAATAACACTAAAAAAAAATTGTCTGAAAACTCTCAACCACATAACCATCACATTACAATAACCCTATAACCCTATAGCCCTAGAACCCCATTATTACAAATGCTTTTTCTTTGTAATACTAATGTAATAGGGCTAATGTTATAAAGTTATGGGGCTATAGGGTTCTGATGTCATAAACTTATTTTAAGGTTATGTGGAGGATTTTTGTAAAAAAAGGTGGTCTTCTTTTTTTAAAATAACCAATCCATCTGTAAACTTAGAATATGTTATTTATCATTATTAAATTTATTCCTTTTATGTAATATAGCATTACCTTATCGTTTCGGTTATAAAAAATTTAAGTTTTTATTAGTTTTTCTGTAAAAAAATCCGTTTCACCTGTTTTTTTACATTTTTCTACTATTCTTCATTTAATCATTAAGAAATTAAAAAAAAAAGTTTTCTCGTTTTCTTCAAAAGTTATCAAATTTTTGGACAAAAAGTAATAAAATAAAACGCTATGTGCGGTACTTACAGTGCAGCGTACGCCAGCAGAAGTAGAACCAGGAAGTACCAAGTATATGTATGTCAGAGCAGAGCAAAAGCAGCTGGCTGGAAAATAATGGAGACAGAGAGAGAAAAAAAGCAATAATTATGTGTATGTGTGTGTATACATGGACGCGTGTAGTGCCGTGCAGCAATCAACAGTGTCAACACACGATATATAGGTTCAAGTATAACTGTACAAAGTACGTTATACGTTGATTTGTTCGCATAGTACGATCATTTAGTACCTTTCAATGTATCTGTATGTTTTTGTTAAGATTTATGTGTATTTTTTTATGTGTAACATAGTAAAATATTTAGTTTCAAACATCGCTCTCTTTTACATTTACAAAAATCATAATTAACATGACTCTTAATAATTTGTTTTAACTATTTCTTTCGTATTGATAAATTAATATGATAATTCATAGGTAACACCTATTTCTTCCTAAACATCCAATTATTATGTACATAATTATAAACAATTCTCTGTCAAGATCATCCCACTTTGATTGCCAAGGTCCTTTTTTCAATATTTAAGTATAAGCTAATAATTATGCATAAAATATCAGTCGTGTCTCAAGTATGTTTTTTTTCACTTTTTTATGTAACCACATACACCTAATTTACTCTTCTATTGTCACTTGTTAAAATTTAACATTCGTACGTTTGTACAACGTGAGTTTCTCAATTCGTAAAGAAATAAAGGCATGGTTTAAAGTTAAATTACTTTCTTGGAATTTCTATCTAAGGAAAGTTGCACGTAAAATTTTGGTCTTATAGGATTGGTTCTTTCATTTTCGTGTCACTAGTATCTTTCTCATCTATTTCATACTTTACAATTTCTCTACTATTATTTCTTTTGTCTATTTCTCTACCATTCGGGGCTTAGACCAGATGGGGCACTTCCACGCATAGCTGTATGCTATCGTATGTATACATTTTTTTTTTTTTTTTTTTTTCCAAGTTTTTGTTTCGTGAACTACATGAATGCAGTACTAACGTTTATAGATCTTCGTTCTTCCTACGGGTCTGGCAACCCCCTTGTTACCTGAGAAATTGTGTTTTTAAACTTCGTTCTTACCGTGGGTCCCATGACCCATTTATCCCCCCTGGTTTGTTGTTTTAATTCCCTCTATATTTCATTCATTTATTTATTTTTTTGTTTTTTTTTCTTGTTTAATTTCATTTCATTTAATTTCCATTTTTTTCCTACCGTATAGTTTTTCTTCGCAGCACATCTGGTGACTGCCAATTTTTAAAATGAGTTTGGTACGTATTTTATTAATATTGTCCTTGTAAAAAAAATAAATCCTAATTGCTTAAGCGTTTGTAGGTTGTGTAGTTATTTACTTAATGTGTTTTATTTATTTTTTTATTCATTTTGATTATTATATTGTTGGGTATATGGTTGAAAAATTGTGAAACATATGAGTTGCCACGCGAGTCAAAATGTTACCATGCCTTGTTAGAGATTGTTGTTAAAAAAAACTAGTTTAGTCAACATCGTAACCGTGAGCTAATTACTTTTGTTCACTTCTACTAATGAAGACTAGTTTCATTATGTAAGGTAACATGGAGTAACTTGACTAAAGCAATTAAGTGACAGCTGAAAGAGTAGACAGAAAGCTGAATTCCAAACAGTGGTGTATGAAATTAAAAAGTTAGCTGAAAAACACAAGGCAAGTTGTGAAAACTAGAAATGAGATAATTGAAAAATTCAAAAGTGAACTGTTTGAGCTGCAAAAAAGTGACCATTTTCAGATTCAGTTTGACGATGTACAGCGGGAAAAAGAGGACAATTTACGCAAAACAACAAAAGATTTATAAGAGGACACTACAGCAGTTAAGTGAACTTTTTTTAATGTCTACAAGATGATCATGGGTCTACAGACTGAGCAGAATACAATTTTAGCCAAACGAGACTCTCTCTAAAATGGAAGACATTAACGACAGAGGAAAAACTTGCCTTATCAGGGTCAACTAATCCATGGCATATACTTAATAGGATTTTTCAAGTTGAGCTGCTAATTTACAAAAGCCAATTTCAGTAGCTTACACTGAGTGTCCGTTCACTATTAAAGATCAAATTGCTTTTCCACAGTTTATCATTTGGAATGCTGATAGTTCTGCTAAGAAAGTGCTTTAATTAGAGAGAAATTAGTCTTTAAAAGTTGCTCTTCCACGGTCAATTAAGGTATAGGCAGTTTTTAAAGAAAATGGAAGACTTCAGGGGATTTGTGTTGTTGCAGGAACGTACTTAACAGTAAGATCAAATTTTAATCCAGGAACAAGTCAGAAAGGGAAACCCTTGAATATCACCGATGTTCAGTACTAAAATTGCAATAAGAAGGATTATTTAGAGTATATTGTCCTTAAATGCATGCGTTTCATCGGCAGAGGAACTAACTTTTGTTAAACTTCCAGCAGTAAGCTCAACAGTTAGCACGTCAGCTACTTTACGTTTAGTCTTGAATAACAAAAGACTTTATTGTCATCTTAGTCAATTAATGTTCAGAGGTAAATTAAATAATAAAACTTAAATATTTATACAAGATTCTGATCCTGACAAAACAATTTTACAATTAAAATTTTGAAATTTAGTGAATATTAAGATTCCTGTAAATTCTGGGAGACTAAAGTATCTAACAGGTAAGGAAGTTTCTGTAAAATTAAAAATTGAACTATATGCGGTTCTAGGAAAATGCCAGTCTAAGATGATCATGTAAGAATCAAGTATGGTTGATTATTGTATTCTTAGCCGTAACTTCTTTAATAAGAAAAGTTTGACAGAAAACATTTGTAGTTTCATAATTTAGAATATAGATCCGCAAAATAAATATAAAACCCTTAATGACAGTTAATAAGCCTACCATACATAGTTCCGGTTATTTGACACGTTAGTTTCTAGCAGAACTCTAAAGAATTAGATTCTCACAAGATGTCAAAGTCTGCAAATTTTTTAAGTAAACGCACAGATTTTTTCGAAGATGATGTTGTCGTTGGAAAATTTGATTGGTCATGCATGAAACTTACATGGACAAAGCCACAAGTGTAATTAGACAGCCCATAAATAAGTCCTTATTTACATACAAAAAAAGTTGACACTACTCACAGAAATGAAGAAAGATAATCTAATAACAAGATCATCAAGTTCCTGGTGTCCTCCAGTCATCCTTAAAAAAAATAAGTAAATAAAATAAAAGATGGTTCTACAAAATGTCTGTTGACTTCTGAAAAGTTAATAAAACAACGAGAAAAGATTAATATGCCTTACCAGGATCTGATGATACATTAAATGAATTGTTCAGAAAACTACAGTTTTCTTTATTAGATTCAAACAACGGCTAGTAGCAGCTGAAAATAAAGAACAAAGATACAAAAATCAAAGCTTTCTCTGTTAGACAAGAATTGCGGCTATTGGGCGCCATGACATTTGAATCATGTAATGCACCGGTGACTTTTGAATAACTTACCGAAGAAGGATTAAAAGGATTATTGTACAAAATCTGCTTAGATTATCCAGAGGATATCATAGTAGTTTCAGACTCATTTAAAGAAGTCTAAGTAAATCTAGAAATATCATTTCACTGATTTAAAACAGCTAATCTTTGAATAAATAAAATATAGTGTAGTTTTTCTAAAAGAGAAATTTTATTTTTTAAGTCACATTATACTATACGAAGGAAAGAAAACAAATTCAGAAAAGATTGGGACTTTTTTAATATGACCAATTTAAAAAACAAGAAGAAAGTACGTCAGTTTTTAGGATTTTGCTTGGATAAATGACAATTCATTGAAGACTTTTCAGATATTTCTAGACTTCTTCATGTATTGACATTAAAAAACGAGCAATTTCAATGGTATTCAAAAAGTCAGAAAGAATTTTTAAAATTAAAGGGCGCTCTTACGTCCTTCTGTTCTGGCTTACGTTAAGTTAAATTATACATTTATCTCACTTACTGACGTATCAGATCGCGGGAATGACTCAATTTTGTCTGAGACTTATGGAGCTAATGAAAGAGTTACAGCTTTACATAGTCGATTGTACAGTCCATCAAAAAAATTTATTGTGTAATTCGTATGGAGTTATTAGTGATTGTTAAGTCAGTCAAACGTTTCTGTAGTTATTTATACAAATAGAAACAAGTTATTAGATTAGATAACTATATTTTAACAAAGTTATTATCATTTAATAAGCTGGAAAGCTAGCTAGCTAGATGGGTTGGATAATTAGGTCTAGACAAGTTCAGGATTTTTTATAGGAAAGAAACAATTAATGAAAATGCACATGCGTTATCCATACGCCATGTAAGGATTAATCCTGGTAGTACTGCTATCAGGTTAAAAAAGAGTTCAAAGCAGATAATGAAACAATTAAATAAATTGTTTTTATTTAAAAAACAAGATGAGACTGGCAAAAATATGAGATGAAAGTCGAGGTTCTAAAAATAGATATTGACAAAAAAATAACTAACAATTAACCAAATTGGCAGAAAATTGCATTAAAGAACAAATTTACACAAGTATACTGTAGTCAATGGGACTCATTCGTTATCGAAAGTTGTTGAGACTTTGTGCCGTACATGTATGATTTGTATTGCAAAGAGGGGTCTCTTAGATAAAGAAATTAGTGAAATGGAAGTTTATAACTTGAGAGTACCTTTTCAGTGACTTGAAATAGATATTTAAAGGCCATCCCTAACTTCTTCATTAGGCAAAAAATATCTTCTGGTCATAATCGGTAATTTCATTTAATACGTAGAAGCTTCTTCATCATCAAACATAAAAACAAAAACAATTACTTACATTTTTGTGTAGTTTGTTGGCATGATGTATCCTTAAAAGTTTATACTAATCAGGGTACGAATTTTGATTTTTGTCTACCAAAAGAATTAGCAGAATTTTAAAAAATGGAGAAAATACGGCACAGACGATTTTTAGTTATTTATCTTAACTGGTCAGCAAAAATCAAAAAGATGAAAATTCTTAGATCACACTGTATTCGTAAGCTTACAGATCTTCCAAACATACGACGACCAAGTTCTCTCCACCTCATGTGTGCACTGATGATGATCTTTGTCTTTCACTGGATCTGATAAAAGGATCTCCTCCAGATAATCATATTAAAGTTTCGTCACCATAGAATTATGTATAAAAGCTGAGAAAAATGATGGTTAATATCCATGACTTGATAAGAACCATCATAGCTCTAACATCTAACAAGGCCAAGACCTGTTACAATAAACATCAAGAAGAGTCGATTCTTTTAAACAACAAAAAGGTTGACTCTATAATCTACAAAGAACAAAATAAAATAAAAAGAAACTGTAAAGTAACTGGGACTGTCAATTTATAGTTGTCAAAAAGTTTAATGACATTGTCTATGCCATTTAAAGTTCCCTAAAGTACAGGATATAGAAAAAACATGCAAACAGAGTTGCAATCTTCCACGAAAGAAAATCCTCTTAACTACTCTGTTTTTGTTTTATTTTGCGTTGCTTACTTTTCTGAAGCCGTTGGGTAAATACCAGACTGGGACGTGAAATAGGATCCATGAGACGTCATTCCTTATTCTATGTCCAAGGATTAAGCCGTGTACCTACCCCTTAAATTACCCTAAAAAATGAGGCGTAGTGAAATAAAACCGATACAATAGAATTCATTAATAGGATTCATAATGCTCGGTAACTTGGTGATGCAGTCAAGATAGAGATTTTAAGTCCTGTAGCTGTAAAAGAAAATTAAGATGTAGTTGGATTTGTAGTTTAATGCAACGTACTTAATAATTTGAAAAAAAAGTCAGGTATTTTTATTTGATATTCTGCCGTTGTTTTAATATCCTACAGCTGCAATAGAAGAAGATGAAGGTGATACTTTTAAAAGCTGTATTGTATTTAGTTTTGTGATTGTCAAAACAGCAATCTAAAAGAAAAAGAGTAAAGTTTGGTACATGGTTGAAAAATTATGGAGTTAATAAGTTGCCACGTTAGTTACTGGTAAGCGTAATCATATATATGTACATACGTTTTTATCTTATAGCGCGTCTGAGGGACACAAAGACAAAAAGAATATATAGTGCTCATTTTGTAGTACATACCATCTTTTTCTATTTTTCTTATATTGGTGGGAGGATTTCAGTCATGATTTTTTTTTGATTTCATTAAAATAACTTGTGCATATTTTTGATCTTAAAGTTCATGCCTGTTATCTAGTATGGTCTCTTAAATTATCATCGTACTTGGTTTTGGATGGCTCAAGTAGTAAATAAACCGTTTTTCCTTCAATAAAAAACTTTGTGTTTAGTTTTCTATTGTCGTAATACTTTGACCAACATTAATTTTGTGTCGATATGATAGCAGTTAGTATTACTGATTGAGCAAATGACTATGTTATTTATTCAAATAGCTTTGTGTATGCCTGGCTACTCTCTGATGGTTTAAAGATCGTTGGAAGTTTTGCCTGCTGGCCAAATACAAGCTTGTATGGTGTGAAATTCGTTAACTCATGGTCAGCTGTATTGTAGGCTAGCATAAATAGTAGGAGCAATTCATTACATCTTCTAATTTTGTTAAGGTACACTTTTGAATATTCTGACAAGACGTACTGCATGTGATTTATTGCACCGTTGTCCAGCGAGTTAAAGACTGTGCTGCCAAATTATTCTAGTTTAGATAATCTGGCTAATTTTTGCACTGTTTTGCTTATAAGTTATGTTTTTTTATCAGGCTTCAGTTTCTCTGGAGCTTCAAAATATGCAATAAATGTGTTTAGTTATGCCTTTACAGTTTATTTGGCAGTTAAACGTTGTACCGGTACTCATACAACATATTTTGTCAGTTAGTCTTAAATGGATAAAATATGAGTTTTTGATTTGTTTTGTAGTTTACTTACCAGTCCATCAAAACCTTTTTATTTTTTGAAATAATTTACTTTGAGTGTTACGTCTAACTAGTACGAGTTCTTTTGTTTGATACGACAAGCAGTCAAGTATTAATTTTTTGATGTCAGGTGTCACATTTCTACATTAAAAATTTGTTTCTACTCTATTGTGGCTCTTTTTACCGACTGTCACTTTTGACTGTGGACTTATGGTATTTATTAATTTTTTTGTATCTTTTATCAACCAGCAATACAGATAGAGTATTTAGATAAGGTGTCACTGTGATTTTTTCATTTTTAAAAGCTTAATCGAGTATGCCCACAAGTTAAAATTAAGTTTTACAATATCATGCATTCTGCGTATTAATTAAAGATTGTTCATTGTACTAAGTATCCTTAGCGATTTTATACATTTCTTGGTGTCCGATTTTAGTGTGGTATCTTTGAAATGTACTTTTCTGTATACTCTTATTAGTATTACTTTTCTTACGTTAGTCCATCTAACAAGACCTACTAGCTTGTCATTGCTATTAAAAGCTATTAAGTCTACATACTTTCTTTCATTCCGTGCGTCGATTATTTTTGTAATAAGGACGCTATCTGCTATTGTTGCAAAAGCTCAATTGTCTAAATAAGTGAAATAGGCGTTTTTTTAAGCTCAGTGCAGTCTATAAAACAGGGGCGATTCTGAATTATTTTGTGAAAACCACAGTATTTTTTGTGGCAATCACATACTACCTATTGGGTCTGGAATTCTTGACTAGAGCTTGATAATAATGGCGTTTAAGGTGTACATATTTTGATTCCTTACTTTTTTTTGGTAAAGATTTTTTATATAACTGTTTTGGTGTATAAGAATATAAAAAATTAATCTTACTTCATCGTTGGGTAAGTGTTTATACGACTAATTTAAACTATCGACATTTTCCATCCAGTTTTTTAAGTTAAAACTACAGATTTGTAGAAAAACTATCATACGTAGCAAATGGAAAAAAGTTCTACCTGAACCACGATGTGAACCTGGAACTCTTTTCTTGCTGAAAAATAGTAAAATGTAGCAATTATAGAGAGAATTCGCTGAGATCTTGATGGCAAAATTGGTGATGCACTGTTCCAGCAAGAAAAGAGTTCTTGGTTCAAATGCTAGTTGAGGGGGCACTATTTTTCAATTGCTACGTATAACAATTTTTCTACGAATCTCTAGTTTTAACTGAAAAAATTAAGTTGCCTTGATAGTCTTGAACTGGATCAGAAACGTTGATAAATTCAATTACTTGCATATAACTGCTTTGGTTACAACTTGTGGGTATTTGTATACGCATTTACTTTGTATAAATGTGAGGATACGAAGGTTCATTCTCTGTCACCAAATTACCTTCTAGTATTTTTTATTTTCTTGGTGCTTTCTGGGTCCTTGCATTTATTTCTTTAATCTCCAAATACGCAGTGTCTACCTGAGTTTGTCCGATGATTTTAAGAGCCCGTACTGAAGTATTAGTCAGTTGAATAAACAGTGTACGTTGCTAGCAACATTGGTCATAAATAGTTGCTTGTGGAATTCTACTTATTAAGTTTTTACCCTTAAAAATTGTGCATCCTCTTCTTTGATCATCGCAATCAGTATTATTGTGGCTTTGCCACGTATCTGTTCTTACGCCTTCTTTTGCACTAATGTCTTTTTTTCTTACGTTAATTAATACTTTTGCTCGAAAACGACTAACTAGTTCATTTAGTATTTATTTAAAATTGGTGATTAGGCAATTGATTTTGTTTAGGCTGTTATTTTAACAGCCAAATTTCTGTGTTTTTGGCAGTGGTTTGTTGACGTCCCTGTTCTATTTTATTCGGCTTAACACAGCTATGTTTATCCCCCCTTGATTTATCTGTTATATGTCTTGAACCTTAATCTTGCTCCATGCAGGTGTTCTCCTGTTATCTTCATTTTTTTACTATTCCCGTCTGTGCTAAATAGTGCTAAATAGTTTTGCTGCTGTCATATTTTCTACGACCTCTTAAATTTCTCACTATCTCTCTCTCTCTGCTCATTTTACTTGCTTGCTTGCGTGTGCTAGCTTATATCCTTCGTGTTTTTTACAGTGTTTTCCTTATTTGCCGTATTTCTTCTTGCTAATAGTACGTCGCAGTATGTTATGACCAACTGTTTTAAATTCTCCTTTTCCTTTAATGTTCCTAAAAGTTTCAGGAGTTCCCTATGCAGTGTATCCAGCTGCTACTTACAAAATTTCTTACGTCCTAGATGTATTCTTTTTTGCTTTATAACTGGCATACTTGCAGCTATAATGTATTTATGCATATTTTCGATCTTTCTCATGTTTGTTAGCTTATTACTTGTTGGTCCTCATAACAAGATTTTTTCGTTGTTGTTGTTCACTGTTATCTGAATCTTTTTTATTTATTTGCTTTTCTGTTACTTTTCATTTTTATTTTAAGTCTTTTTCGCTGTGGCTTCAAAAACTGAATACATGCAAACTTGATCGGTATTTTTTGGGTTGCTTCCAAATTATGTTACCATATGATTCTTCTGAGGCCAGCGTCTCTATTTTGTTTTTCATATCCTTCCTTATTATGTTTTGTGTCTTCTCAAGCAAGTTTTGTGTATGCGTGCTAATGGTACGTTTACATTCTTATGATTTTCTTTTTCCTATTTTTTCGCAAGCTTATGCAGCTCCAAGCTTAGTAGTTCTTGGTTTTCGTCATCTTCTTTTAGTATTGGGCATCCAGTGCCATGTTTGTCTGTCCAAGTCTGTAAAAAGCATTAAACTTGTATCCCCGGAGCTCTGTTTTCAACCTTTTGAATCTGATTTTGGTTTAATTGAGGTGTGAAAGTGTTTGAGCTTTTCATGGCCCATTACAACTATTAATTTGTGAATAAAAAAATTGGATCTCCGTAGCTCTTTGACGTAGACTATTATCAAAAATTTTTTCTTGTATGTTGTGTATTGTATTTAAGTGCCTTTCAAACATCTAGACACATATTCACAAGAGTGAAATTTTCCTATATATCTTTGAATTGAGGTTTCTCTAATGGTGTATTAAGATGCGTCAGTTTTTACTGTAAATAGTTGATTGTTGTCTGGAGACATAAGCACCATCTTGATACGAGACGTATGTTTTAGTTTAACAACTTCCTACTCTTAAGCATTCTGCTATTTGAAATCTGTTATTTTTCTTAGAAAATTTAAAAGTAGTTGGGCACTTTTTGCATTATCTCTTACAAACTGTGTCATTAATGGCTATTTATCTAAAAATGTATGCCATAATATCCTATGTCTTACCCAAACATCACAATATCATCCATACATATTTTAATTTCATGGCCTTGTTGTCCTGCTAGCACTAAAGTTATCGCTTACATAAAGGTACTTAGTAAATTGCAGCATACCATGGGTATTATCTTCTATTGGTATTACTTTTTCAGGCCTGAGAATGGGATATTGTGTGCATTATCGTCGGTCATTCTACTTAAAAAAGTCTGATCTTAAAGTTGACTTTCTTTATTGATTTTGTGGCTGGAAAATTTTCTGAAATATCATTTTCAAACAATAGTGGGTACGTGAGCCCACCGTTACCTTGTTCACCAGCCTAAAGTCTGTAACATTTCTCCAGCGTCTGGCCCGGCGTTCTTCAGAACGATTCATGTGTTTGAGCTAAATGGCCATTCAGATAAATCTTCTGTCCCTTTATTTAATGATTTGTTAAGTTCTGTCTGCCTCTCTTGCCCTTAATTTTGTCCAGACTAAATACAAGTAGGTAAAATTTTATTAGTTCTCTTACGTTTGTTACGTCCAAACTTTTATAAGTAAATGGCGAAACAAGTAGATTCGTTTAATAAACAAATGAATTAAATTTTTGTTCGTCAAAAACCAGCCATCAGCCCAAAGGCCTTATTCGCTTTTACTTACAGTGTTTTTTTTTTTTTTCAAATCGTTGACTTGGCATTGTGGTGTTAAATTCCACCAAGCGATATGTATGGAGCGGTGTACGCTAAGCTGACGTGAACTTAGAGTTAGAGCTTATGTTTTATGTCACACGGTAGTAGCGTTTCTTATTTGTCTTTAAACCTCACGTTCTTTTAAAGGTCTTTGTCATACAGTGTCTTTATTGTTTTTCCTTGATATTTAATTTATTTATTAAGGTAAAAGTCGTGTGTGAATCAGTTAAAATTATTATATCTTAAAACAATTTATACAATTAAGCAATTGAAATGTTTTAAAATCAAGAAAATTCATTTTATTAATAACCAAGTTATGTCTTAGCAATAATTAATATTACAAATAGTGTAAATAATAGAGTTTCAGATTTGCATTAAAAATGTTTTACAATTTATAGCTTCCTCAACTCAACCTTCTTTTATGATCGTGGGTTAGCCCCTGCTTGCGCGCACGCAGTTACAAGATCTTACAAGGTTGACCGCAACAATGTTCCTAATGCTACACGAGAGCGTTCGTGGTGATGACAAAAATTAGGCTGCCACTTCTAACGTCAGAACCCATGTCTATGGTCCTTTTTTCCTTGTATCTCCTTGATTCACTGTTTAGGTGAGTTAACAGTGGCCTGGTTTGTTCAAGCTTTTCTCACACAGCTTAGTCCTCGAACTAAGTCTAAAATTTGCTCGAAATGCATGCTTATAACACGTAACTTAATCATTGAACTAGGTCTTTTATCCAGAACTCACTCTCTAACCCTTATAATTACTTTGAAGCACTTGATTAAAGAAAAAAGGCGAATATCGTTATGTGCTAAGAGTTCTTATACTCGTACGTTTCAGGAGGATGCGTCAAGTTGGGAATACGAATAACCAATTACAGCTTAACCTAATTACCCTCAACTGACACGAGCACAGTCGTGATGCAATAATTTCATAGTAATTGATAGTTAAAACTGCTGATCCCTCGAATTTCACATTAAGTACAAGTTGCTGTCAAAATTGTGTATGGTATTTCTTGCGTACTTTCGCAGTAAAAAATGTTGAAATTTTTGATTAATCACATTATGTCTTGTACTGATATGAATTGATTTCGTAAGATAAGCATTTTATAAAATGGTTTAAGGTCGCACCCGTAGTTCAAGTTTCGCAACGCTAGTTTGATTTAAAAGAAGCAAGTTATATGTCACGCAATTGCAGAATCAGTTATACTGATTGATGGTTTGAGATTGCTGAGCTTTTGCTTTTTATAATTTAAAAACAAAACTCTGTATTT
>NW_019379601.1:0-12575 GCF_000648655.2 Copidosoma floridanum
AAATAATATTTAGTAAAAATATCATGACATGTAAATAAAAAATTTATCTTCTCTAGTACATTTAGCAGTTATCTGGACATGAACATGCAGCAAATATATATGATCACTGCCCTCACTATTTTTGGTCCGAGTGAAAGTTGGAAGCGCATGAAATTGATCATAGAAATGATAACAAAAGTAAAATTACATTACCTAATATAAATATTAAAAAGCACATTAGTACTTGAGTTTAAAATTTTAACACACAAGAACAGTCTAGTTTTTATTGTATATGCAGACTTTGAATGTCTATTGGAATCTGTTGAAAGTATTTCAGCCTATCAATATTACAAAGCATTTAGCATTGATTATTTCATCAAGTGTTTGTATGACGATACTAAAGTAGAATATAAAAGCTATAGATAGAGTAAAGAAGATAAAAATACACCTGTTTAGTGGTTTACTCAGGCTTTTTATACTCCCATTCTCAAACTAGAAGAATTATATAAAAGTCCACTGAAAATCATTGATTTGACACTTGAAGAAAAAACTAAGTATGACAAAGCATCTTTATGTTTAGAATAGTTGGGATCAGCTTTAGGTGAAACACCGTGTACAAAGCTTAGATACAGTAAAGGTAATATATTTTAACACTGAATTTTTGTGTCAATTTGTGCATATTTACAAAGCATATGTAGTTTACTAGTATTTTAATATGATTTGCATGTTTTTTGTTTGTTGAAAGTGGATCTTGCAGCACTTAACAAAATTTCTGACAGTGATTTCCTTCCAACAAAGATGCTTTCCAAGTTAATTTCTAATTAAAACTACATAGTGTCAAAACTTAAAAAATGGTTTAAATTCGGGTCTAAGATAGTTGCAGAGCTTGATGGTAAATTTCAAATCTTTCTGCGGACTAGAATAAGTTCAGCTCTGTTAAAAAACAACGAATTTTGTAATGAATTGTTAGATGCTATTAATAGAGTTAAATTGTTTATAATTAATAATGAAAAATACATTACATTTTCCTACGCATACTATAAAAAATGTGAAGAAATAGAGTGAAATTTTCTTTAAAATTTTTAGCAATTACTTAACATTCTTTTCATGTAACATTTCTATTTTTATTTGATACATATTACAATTTTGTAATTTTTATTTCTAAGTGATTTAAAAACTCTTATTTATTCGTCCAACTATTGTAAGTACAGTCAAAGTCCAGCTATTTGACCAGAACTTGATTGCCACGTTTTCGAAGGACTTTTTCCATAAGGTAAGTATTTAGATGTTATGTTTTCTACAGATCTTCTTCATAAAAACCTTGAGAAATAGGTAGAACTTAGTAATCTTTAAGATGATACGTTATTGGATTTGTTGCTGCTACTCAGATGCTTGTAAACATTTTCGTCGACCAATTTGGCGTATACCCTTTTTCAAATGCTTGTTTGGTCTTGCTCACTCGAACTTTATCACCAATTTTAAATTAAAGTGTAGACTTACTGCTATATTCATATTTTCTGTACAGCTTCTCAAAAGTTTAAGCTTTCTTTTCAGCTACAACATCTTTTGGTTTCAAACCAATTGTTTGGTGTTTTGTATTGTGATACAATTTTATAAAAGTTCCGAACAAATTTAGCCATTTATAATTGCCTTGCAAACTAAATTTTTTCCACATTAAACCTCTTAAAGTTGAATTGAATCACTCACACAAAGACGCTTTGAGATTTTTGTAAGTTAAATATACATTTATTTTATATTTCTGCATGAGATTTTAGAAGTTTGCATTATAGAAATCTTTGTCACGATTAAATATCAAATGAATTGCAGCAGCTTCTTCTTCACCAGTTTTTTTCTTAACAGGTACAGGCCATGTATACTTGGAAATAATATCTATTACAGTGAGCTTATACTGATACATTTTGTTTTCACGAGCGTAAGGCTGCATCTCTACACAGTCTGCTTTTCGAGTCTCATCTAAAACACGTATGTTTAACGTTTTTAACCATACAGTTTATTTGCGGTAAGCTTATAACTAATACCAGAAGGACCTTGGTTGCCACCTTTGGTCCTACCCAATTTTTGACTGAATACCTCGACACTGATGTTGATACTGAAGCAATAATTACATGTATATATATATATATATATATATATATATATATATATATATACACAAATGATTCCTTACGAAGCTCTTCAATGATTAATATAATTTCATTCTCATGACTTGTATTTCCTGCTGACTTTTCAGCTAATATTAGGCGTAAGCGATCTACTAACTCATTAGGATTATCGCAGTGTGCATAATCTACTTGTTTCATTATTCAAGCGGTTTCATTATGAGGTAGCAACGATCTATCGTTTTTGCGAACTCCGAGATCGAACAGTTGAGCAATAATTTTATTAAACTCAGTATTACTATCGGTTCGTAAAGCTCCATTTTGTTGAACCCGTTTCTATTTAGACTTGGAGCTTGAAATATCATGCAGTATTTTCAAAATCCTCCTCTGTCAACAGAGATTTATTAAAATGCTTTTTGATAAGTGGCTCTTATAATCCAGAAGTCATTGAATAATATAAATAGTTCATTTCGATTTGATTATTCCTACAGTCTATTCGCGAATCTACAAGATTATACATATCATTTTCTTTTCGTTCTTTATGCTTTTAATCTTTCTGATTCTGATCTGGTACTTGTGAATAAAAATTGTTTGATAGATTTTCAGTGCCTTAAACAGAATTAAGAGATTAACCTTGAATAGTATTATTTAAATCAGTATCATCATCATCACTTTTCCTAATGGCAGACTAAGATATTAAATTACGATTACTGAATTTTCCTCTTTTTTTTTGTTGCTTTACTTAATCAACTTGACTTTTTTTTTAATCGTTTTTACTATAAAAATAATTGTGAGCAACAGAATTATTACTATTATTTTTTTGTTTTTCTGTTTCGGTGGCAATTTCCATTAGGTCTGTAATTGGCTTAAAAGTTTCACTTAGTTCTCTTTCAGCCTTATTTTTCCCAATCAATAACAGTCTTTTCTCTTCTCTTACTACTTTCATGCCTTTACTAACTGACGTGGAACGTCTTTCTCTTGCCGATACATGATAATGATGAGAATGCTACAACGTCTTGCAGCATACTGTAGAAAAATTGCACTTGGTATGTCCAAAATGTACAACAAAATTTTCTTAGCCTTTTCTGTAGCAGCCATTCTTTATTTGCCTATCCTTGATTATAACAACAAATTCATGTTTAGAAATCCAAAGTGATCGGTGATCCGTTGGGGACGAAATGTCAGAAAATAAATAAATACAAGTAAAGTGTATTTAAATTTTTTTACGTTGATTTATTAATGCGCAAGGTTTCGCTGACAGTATGCGTCAGCCTCATCAGGCTACAAAATTAAAATTGAAAAACACACAATGAGTGATCTGGAAGGCTCAAACGCAAAATACAATATATTTGATGTAAATTGTTACCGCAGTTACGCGAGAATTCTTAAGTTTGGTTGACTTACTCGTCACCTGTCGTGCTATCGACTGACAATAAATTACAACAACAAGCCAGCGTTTATATAGGCGGAGCCGCAAAGGTAGACGGTAAAGGGCGATGAACTCAATCGGGACATTTAAACTTTCGTAGTGAAGGAAGGTATGCTCTATAAAAGGACAGCACATCCTCCTTTCTATTGATGTTGTGTTTGTCAAGTTTTATATAAAGCATTTCGGAAATGATTCTTTTTTTTTAATTGGATTCTTTGTCAAGGATTTTAAAGTTATCCCAATCGAATTCAGCGGTAAAAATTTACATCAAATTTATTGTATTTCGCGTTTGAGCCTTCCAAATCACTCATTGTGTGTTTTTTAATTTTAATTTTGTAGCCTGATGAGGCTGACGCATATTGTCAGCAAAACGTTGCGCATTAATGAATCAACGCAAGAAAATTTAAATACACTTTACTTGTATTTATTTGTTTTCTCACATTTTGCCCCCAACGGATCACCAATCACTTTGAATTTCCAAATTCACCGGAGGGCACTGATATATACTAACAAACCAAACCCACGTTTACTATCATTTTAGCTATTAGAGAATACATTTTTAAAATGAGTGTAGAAAACGTCTGAGTTGACATGATCGTTGTACACATTCTTCAAGTTAACTTAATCTTGACGAAATAAAACTAAAAAGTTAACATGATGTCATACGAGAAGCTTTGGTATTTGAGCATATCACTAACAAAGATAAAAGCTTTCCACTTTTTTGTGGCTAACCATGCAGAAGAAGACTTTTACATTGTCTTATTTTTTACAAGCTATATCATCAAAAATTATTATTGAATTTGGTAAAACACCATTTGGTGAGCTCACAATTTTGTGTTTGCTGAAAGGTAAGTATTTTACACCCACTATAAGCTTTAATAGTTCTTTTAAAAACTTGTACTTTAGTAGATGTAGCAACTTTAAATTAGAATACATATTTTTAAACTAAACTTTATTCTGATGTACAATTAAAGATAAAAAGCTATTAGTAGTTTTACTAAAATTGGATGGACCACAAAGAAACGCCCCAACACTGTCAGGGACTAACTCACCGTGTTGATTTGAACGCTTTTCTTGTTTTATAATAGCGTCAAAATTAGGAATTTGGAATTTTATGGATTGCTCTTGGAACTCTATGTCTACACTGTATAAATAAACTGTTAAAACTAATCTTTTTATAACATTTTTTAGTTTAGTTATTAAAGCTGCCTCGCGAGAAACGCAAGATATTAAAAGCGAGAGTGCTCAAAATGTTATAAGTTGTGCCTTGAAAGGTGCTGGTAGTGCAGTTAAGAAATCGGGAGGTAAAAGGTATGTTACGATTCCCCGCATCTTACGCTTTCCTACATAGATTGGTGAAGCTTTACCTTTGATTCCCTTGTTTGCTGATTGAGTGCAATCAGTGCTATAGCCAATCTAGTTGCTGAAACTATGAAGAGCATAAAAGTTGTTTAATCAGCCAAAAAGCAGCTAGCAGAATGTCAGAGACATAGTTAAACTATGAAATCTATCACCCTTAAAAAAAGTATTACGTCAAACTATATAAAACTGAAGTAGGTGTCTATTTAAAGTCTTACGCTGGAAAGGGTCTTAAAAAAACCTAAAAAAAATTTAGAGAAACAAAATTACCTGATCGAGCTCCGACTAACATAGATTTGATAAAATATTTTGAAATCCTGAAAATTCCTCATTTTTGTGGAGTATTTCTGAGAAACAAATTACCTGCTAACGCTCTAAGATTTTGTAAAACAGCTGTGGTAAAACTTGATGATAAGATTGGACCTGGAAACCACTAAGTGGCTTATCCAAAACGTGGTAGTTATGTTGTGTACTATGACATGTTTGGGATCTGCAGCCACCAATTAACCTTATAATGTACCTAAATCATAGTAAGGTGAAATATAATTATAAGCGATTTCAAAAGTTTAACTCCTATAACTGCAGTCATTTGAGCTTAAAGTTGCTTTTGAAACAAATATAACTTTCTTACATAGAGAGAAATCACTTTTTAACATTTTAATAAAGATCGAAGAAACATTATTACTAAGCTTTTCTGGTGCTTCTTCTTTTTAAGAAGCGTACTATTCTCCACCGATTGAATTATCACTTAAACTCAACTACGTTCTTGGCTTAGTATAACTTTTGTCTTTCAACTCAATCCCAAATATTAATAAAAATTATAATAAACTTTATGTTGACAAACAAATCGTTGTATCACCAACATAAGATTCGAGATATTAGGTCATTTCCATTCAAAGTATTACAACTTCACAACATAACTTTCGATATCAAGCCAAACAATAATGCGCTTTGAAGTGTTATCAAGTGTAGTCATACTCTTGACCTTAGACCTGAGGATATCATAGGCCGTCTATTAGGTCTTACTAAGAGAGCTCAAAAAATAACACCACTTCTATTTTAGACTTATCTCTAACTACTCTAAAGATTGATGTATTAAGAGTTGAATGCAAAATCTCAAGTAGAACTTACGTAAACAGCCACAAAGTGTGCATGATTGATGAAATTTCTCTCACCGTACCCCCTGGATATAAGATAGTTTAAGCTTCTTCACAAATAATTTATTTATGAATCATTTGACGTATATTATTGATCATATACAACTACACTTTATAGATCAAGATGGTGATTCAGTCAATTTCCGTGGAGAAGTTATAACTATAAGATTGCACACATAATCCTCTCTATATTGGGTATTATTCATAATCAGACAAATTATATAAGCAGCTCAATCTGTACTCTAGCACTCAGTCAACAACAAGCTCTCAAAGCTTTAGAACGTCAGAGAAAAAAGTCCATCAAAGCATCGAGACATCTAAGAAAATAGCCAACACGTCAAAAACTAACTCATCAAACCATTCAGCTCATAAAAAGTCTATGTCTAAAAATAAAATTCCCCGGTGCAAACTAAATTGGATATTTTTTTGTTGCATAAGAAGTGGACAACATTCTAAGTATTAAGTCTCCAATCTCATTTCATAAATCAATTGCGCACTATGAAATTCATGCTTATCAGCCGTATGCATCATTAACATACAGCAACAGCGATGAAATTCGCATTTTAATTTAACATCAAGACTTGTGTCTTTCACAATCTAAAAGTTTTTACTTGTTTACAGAAGATTGTTTCTATAAGATGAAATTACAATCGTAACAAACACCACATAAATTAATAACACCATCTGTCATTTGTTTAAAGAAATACGATATGAGATAAATGCTATGAAGTTAAACAAGTGCAAAAATGTTTGTCTCACAACTCTTTAAAAAAAATTTGCAATCACTTTCTCCTGATTAAAAAAAGATGTACAATAATTTCTGGTTGGCTTTGTGATAAGAAATAAAATGATAGTCTTACTATACGTAACGGCTAATTTGATATTATACTTTAACTAAATATTATTTTAGGTTCAGTTAAAGAGTATCGTAAAATAGTTGTTAATGTAAAACATAAGCTAATACTGACAGTGTCAAGAAGCGATAAAAATACCGTGTTGTAATTTCTAGTTAATGCTAAACCTGCTAGTTCTGTAGTCACAGCCAGTTTGAAAGACTTTAAAATGGTGAGATTGAAGCTTGAGTGGCTTATACCTTAGATGGTAATGTTAGAGTCTCATAAAATTTGTTTTTTAAATTTTCTGCAAAAAAAAAAAGTTTGTATCTATAAGTTTTTAAACGTCAGAACTATACGAGTATTCCCTCATACCTAGCACATTAAAACATATGTGGACGGTTCAGATATTTAATTAGTTGAAGAAGCAGCGTTATGTTATTTTAGCCTTTCAAACAAACTGAAAAAATCAGACAGATGTAAGCGCTAGTATGTTTGATTATTGCAGTATAAGAAATGTGAAACTCTATTTAAACTCCCAATATTATTCTCATGGTGATCTTAATTTTCACATAACGCGTTATCAGTATGCATTGCTATATAATATATATGCCAACTTTCAAAATTCATATAATGGCAAAGATTATACGCCTTCATTAAGCAAACATAACGTTCTTCATCGAATTCCTTTAATTGTTCTTAATTGTTCTAAGCAAAATAAGGCATTAGAAAATGCTTCAGTATATGGGAGGCTAGAACTTTCGTCGCATAACAATTTGCCTCCTGATACATCAGCTTATTGCTTAATTTAACGTGACCGTATTGTTCAGTATAGTCTAATAAGTGGCGATGTCAAGAAACTTATATAAAGCTACATAAAGCCGATTCATGGGCTGTGTGAGCATCAGTTCATTCTCAGACATCATGGATAAAGGTCGGATCCACAGCTGGAGTAATGAAGAAGCAGAAAATAAACGGCAGCAAGAAGAGTGGGAAAATTGAGTATTTTGTGGACATGCAAGGTTTCAAGAAACTGGGTTATGATTATGTGCTCAAGAAATTGGCTATCCTTTCTCTTAGTCCCACCGATGCAGAAGCACAAGTATTTTTTTTTAAAGCACCCTTCAGCTGGCAAAAATTGCCACCAAAGTATAAACATAAAAATGTATACCTTGAACTTTACTATCATGGACTAAGCTCAGACTTGGGAAAAATTGAGTACACAGAAATAGGAAATATTTTACGGGAGAATCTTGAAAATGCTGCGAAGATACTTGTTATTGGAGATCTGAAACAAAAGTGGCTTAAAGGATTTGGCTTGAGAGTCATTAATACGACAGACTATCTACCGTTTAAACTTCCTAGATTAGTTACTACTAGTGCTTATTCCAACGGTGCCTACAGATCCCTGTGTGCTCTTCATAATGCCAAGTGAATGAAAAAGTGCCACTACAATATGAAATAAGTTGACTTTGATGACAGCGATAATGATTGTAATAAAGATCTGTGAAAATGTCCTTTAAAAACAAAATGTTTCACACAATCGATTCGTTAATGCTTATTTTTTAGTTAAAAATAAACTAATTAATTAAAATAAAACAAAAATAGTAAACAATCATTCTTCTACCACTCTCTATCCTTAATTATTTTGCAACGCACTCACTTACGCAAAAATGTATATTATTTATCGCGTTCTCAAGCTGAAAAAGATCTCGCATACTCAAGCAGTATTTGCAAGCCAGCGTTACCGAAAACTTATATAAATTACATTGCGTAAAAATCAAAGCGAATAATTACACGTTAGAGGGCCCTATAGATCAGATTAACTTGACTATAGTCTCTACAGGTCGCAGCCAGTTGGAGGTACTTGGGCTCTAGCATAGTTACACAAAATACATGTATGCAACTATCACTTACACATGCTGCACAAGATTCCGCAGAACTTAAGCAGCGCGTGCGATGGCTTATAAAGTGACAGCAGCAGGTCAGGGATACTCAAGTAGCAGTCGGACCACTCAAGCATACTTGTCACAGCTTGGGGCTGCTCAGCCCTGGTTGCTGCATGTCAGGGGCGAAGAGTGAAAGTGAGCTACAAGAGCCTGATGGTTTTGGCTTAGTCGAGTCCAAACCACTTCTGTTTACCTACCATCTGTTGTCAATCATCAATAATTCATTTAAAATTGAGCACTCCTGCTTAAGAGACCACTTTACTTATCTCGTTACCATTTCTGTTTTTGGAAAATTTTGTGAAATGAGCCGTCTCCTTCTTTTACTGTCTACGTGGCTGCGTATGTCTATACTCTTACAGCTGGTGTGATGAATTAATGGTTAATCTTTCACACAATAATCTTGTTTTGCCCCACATCTACTCCTGAATACAGAACTGGATGGTCTTAAAAGTGCACAAAATTTTAATATTAATAGTAATAGTTATAATAAGGTTTTTTTAGTTTAAATTCGTTACTTGTTAGTTAAATAACAGTTATTATCATTTATTCAATTAATTTGATACATTACTTTATTATTTATTTAGTTAAATCTTTAATTCCTATCAGGTCAGTCTCAGTAGTTATGCATTTCCTTTTACCGCGTTAATTCTCTACTCGAGACCATGGTCTTCGTATTTATTATTTTACTGAGATGACCTTATAATATCAAACGTACATTATACGGACAACCTATAGTAGTTGAAAAGTGTTCAAAGCACTTGGGTTTAGTTCTGAGCATGGAAAAAAATCGTACTGATTATTAAATAACATAATTTCAAAAACTTTTTAATACCTCTGTAAGGCAGACAAACGCCATTTTTGAGGTTATCACATACTAAAACCTGCTTTGTCTGTCCATAAACCAATTTAGCAGTCACTTGACAAACATTAACATCAACATCGATCTTTCGTCTTTCTCGTCGTGACACTTCTTTCCGCATTTTAAATTTCTTTTTCAGGGAGTACTCTATCCAGTGATTGATTAAAAAGCAGTTACCAAAAGTGTCCCTCTCGAAGCTCGAGGAAAACGATTAAATCAACAGCTTGGGTGATCCCTAGCAGCTCCGCACACTTGTACGGATGCCTGTTCACGTTTATTATCTGCTCAAAAGAGAACTTGGATGTGACAGTGTCTCGCACTACTCCCTTAAGTAGTCCTGATAGTAGCTAATTGCTGTCTCTAGCTGAGACCACGTTGTATTCAGTAGAAGGTTGATTGAAAACTTTCAAAATTAAACCTGCTTAAACTTACTACTTAGGATTCTGAGCCCGAAAAGCTCCAGAAAAGCTTTTGGCTTTATCACGATAGCATCAGCAGCCTACTTACAAAACAGCTTATTGGCGTTCGTGATATTAATTTGTACGTTCTAATAAATCTTCAATAAACTGCCAAATTCAACGAAGTTGTTGACATACCGCCTGACTACATATCAAAAAAACTGGTGGAAGACCAGAAAAATTATAAACTTCGACTTCACGTATTTGCTGTAGCACTTATTTTTCAAGAAGCACCTCATCACGTCTACCACGAGGTTTGGGGACCTGCTGTAAATATAGACAAGTATCTTGTTAGGCAAGGACAGCCCTCTTGCTTATGTACTGTTTTTGTTACAAGCAGGCCGCAGTGGCAGAGTCACCTCCAGGGCCACAGAGATTGAAGAAAATCTACTTAAACACTTTAGCCTTTTTCTTATAACCCCTGTTGCCTCGAGACAGAGTTTTTATTATACCAAAGCATGTGCACCCTAGTCGTCTGTAACTGATTTTTAAATATAATCATTACATTCTCAGTAATAAGCTTGTCTGTGAGCTGACTGGTCTCGTCTTGGCTTTTATTCTTTACAAAACGTCATCACATTCTAGTATTATTCAACCAAAAAATGTTAACTCCTGTTTTTCTCCTTCACACACTTTAACCTGGGCCAACAGGTCCTTAACTGTTACTTTGGGTCCTACTCCCATACTTGGCGACGTAAGTTCTAAAAGCTTCAGCACTAGTAGTTACTGTAAAATTTTGAATGTTGCAATTTGGATCGTTCTACTAATAAGGCATCACTTTAATTTCCTCGTAGTGACACTGACTATCTGACAAGAATGTTAACTTTGAGTCATCTCAAGTGCTAACAAAATCACTGTTATACCATCTTGCGGTAAGTAACGACACCCCTCATGCTACCCTTTTGCGCCCAAGGACTGCACGCTCTCGAGCACTTGGACGCTAGCAGCAGAACCAGCAGCATCTGTAGCAACGTGTGCTCTCTAAAAATTAAGTGTCTTGAAGAACGTATCTTGTGTTCAGAGTTATACTGCATTCAGAGTCTTACAAGTTATACACAAAAGTAATTACTTGTCAATTGTTTCAGAAATAAATGTTAATGAATCTTGCAAAGATAAAGAGGGACGTTTTACTTCCCAGAACTTGTAACCCCAGTCAGATCTGTCCCAGTGACTCTGACAGTATAAAAAATATTGAAAAAATTATATGATACAACACTCGTTGCAATAGTCGTTTAAGTACTCAATGTGGCACTTGCTGCACTATCGTTATAAGTGCCTTAGCAGGTATGTTCAAAAGTGCTGTAGCAAAAATGGCTATAAGAGCTGTTGTAAGTACAGTTACGAGTGCTGCAGTAACAGTCATTACGAATATAGTAGTAAGTATTGTAACTAGTCCTGAAGTAGATATCGTAACCAGTGCCGTTATAGGTATTGTAATAAGTGACAGAGAAGGTACCATAACAAGTGCTGTATTGGATATTCTATCAACTACTAATGCTCGTATTTTTACAATTGCTAAAGTATGTTCTTATAAAATGTTAGAAGCAGGTATCGTAACAAGTGCTATATTAAATATTTAATCAAGCACTATTGTAAGTATTGTTATAAGTGCTAAGGTAAGTAGATTTACAATTCTGTACTAAGTAGCGTAATAAGTGCAGCCATAAGCTATGCTATGACTACTGTAACAAATATTGTAAGAAGTGGAGTTTTATAGAGCGTGGCAAGTTAATTAATGTAGTAATAATATTAATAAAGATAGTATTAAAAATATCATAAGTAATAGTGATAAGAATGGTTATGATGATTATGATATTAATAAAAAGGATAATAATGATAATGATAATAATAATAATAATGATGATGACAATAATGAAGATGATGATGATGATAATAAGAATAGTGATGATAATGATGATTATGGAAATGATAATGATGATTATGGAGATGATAATGATGATAATGAAAATAATGATAAAAATGATAATCAATTAATAGTAATAATAATGAAGTTCAATTAATAATAATAATGGAAGAGTTAATAATGGTAATAATGATAATCATGATGATGATAATGATAATAATTCTAATAAAATTGATGACGATAATGATAATAATGATGATGATGATAATAATGATTATGACGATGTAATAATAATAATGATAATGATAATAATAATAATAATGATGATGACGCTAATAAGGGTAGTGATTATAATTATAATAATAATAATAATGATAATACAAAACATAGTAATAAAAACGATAATAATAAAGCTGATGATGATGGTAATGATGATAATAATGATAATTAAAATGCTAATTATAATGATGATGATGATGACGTTAATGATAATGATGGTGATGCTGATGATGATGATAATAATGATAATAATGATAATAATTATTATGATCATTATTATCATTATTAT
>NW_019379601.1:31590-73718 GCF_000648655.2 Copidosoma floridanum
ATAATGATAATGATAATAATAATGACGATGATAATAATAATAATGATAATAATATCAATGATGATAATAATGATCATGATGATAACAATAATGATGATGATAATGAGGACGATAATAATATTAATGATTATAAGGATAATAATAATAATAATAATGATGATAGAGATAATCATACTAATAATAATAATAATAATGATAATGATGAAAATGATGATGATGATGATAATAATGATAATAGTAATGATAATGATGATGATAAAAATGATAACGATGATAACGATGATAATAATGCTTAAAATTATGATGATGTTGATGATAATCATAATTATAATGATGATAATGATGATGATGATGATGATTATGCTTAAAATAACGGTAATAATGATGATAATGTTAGTGATAATAATAGTAATGATAATCATAATAATAATAATAATAATGATAATGAGAGTAATAATGATAATATGATAATAAAGTTAATGATAATAATATTGGTTTTATAAGTAATAATGATCATGATGATGATATTGATAATAATAGTAATGATGATAATGATAATAAAAATAGTGATGATAAAGATAACAATAATTAGTGTACTTATAACGAAGATGACAAAAATAATAATGAAAATGATGATGATAATGATAATGATGATAATGATAACGACAAGGATTATCATAGAGATTATTATAATAATAAAAATGATGACAATCACAGTGATAATAATGATTATGATGATAATGATTGTAATAATAATATTAATAGTGATGGTAATGATGATGGTAATGACAATAATGAAGATGATTATGATAATAATAATAGTGATGATAATAATCCTGATAAAAATGATGATGGTTATGATAATGATGATGGTGGTGATAATAATAATGATAATGAATTTGATGATGATAATAATTTTAAAGATATTAATAATGTGGTAATGATAATGTTTCCTTCAAGATCCTTAGATGAGTTAACTTGAAATGTGAACGCATCCTTCGAGGGGTTCCATTGTATTCCCAACGTTTGGACTACCTCGTCTTCGTCAATCCCTTTTATGTTACCATTCGGCGCTTGAAATTTGTCTGAGGGTATAAGATCTGGATGATTAGCAGACTACTTATATAAGGACATTTCAGCGGTTGATAGTATGGATATGAGTTCGTTTCTCTTGTGCAAAGCCCCAACAAGAGTGTCATCTTCAACAAACATATCATCAACATAGGTTACTTTCTCTAGGATTAGAGCTCCCTGGGGACGATAATCCACGGGAAGGATATCTGGGGAGGGGGCCCATAGAATTTTCTGATATTCTTGATGAGCTGGCTCCATCCTTATTTGCCTAAACATCCTCACGATGTCTGTTGTAAAAGCGTGGCGGGGTCTCCTCCAATTAAGCAATACGAGTGACAGCTCAGCCTAGAGGGGAGATTCGGGATGCAGATAATCATTGAGGGGATTGGTTTCGTGTTTTCCGGGATCCATCAAAAACGACTCTGACCTTTTGTTTATGGGCGGGACACGTTACGATGACAAAATGAGGCAAGTACCAGGCTGATGGATTATTGACTGAGTCCAGAGGCACCTCAGTCACGTGACCCTGACTTTCATATCACGTTAAAAATTTGCGATACTGATCACTGAGCCAGGAATCTTGAGCTAGGCACTTATGTCAGCTGGTCAGTGTCATAAGAGCCTTTTGCCGACTTTTTCTCTCCAGGGAGGGGTATGCCCTGCTGGAGGGGTAACTGGACCATGTAGTGGCCATTCTGGTCACGACTATGAGTCGTTTGATACTGCCATTCACAGTATTCTGAATCCGGTTCTGCCAACAAGGGACTGATCACAATCTCGCCTACTGTATGAAACCTTTGGATGAGATCACTGAGGGAATCCTCATAAGTAGTGTGTAGGACACGTATGGCTTGAATACCTGGGTTCACCGCCCGCCTTGACGAACCTTCGGATATGATTCCGGATACTATTCATCCTAGAGTGGTGTTTTGTGTGATCAAATTTGTGTTAGGGAACCTCTTTAATCCTGATTTAAGTAGTTTGTCATAAACGTCCGCCCAAAGGATAACATCCACTGATCCGTCCTTTAAAAATTCTGAATCCACCAACTCCAGCTGCCTTATAGCTGATGGTTGTAGAGGTGTCATGCTTTGGTCCGGGAGATGAGATGTTAAGTGGGATAGCACGAGGGCGCCCATCTCATGAGAGTACTGGGAGGACCTTAACGAGCGGAGCCGGAATGTTACTATTGCCCTAGAGACTCCTGAATGGGATGCTCCGAGCCCTTCCAGTGTGATTTTAATGGGTATCTTTGGCAACCTCAATAATTGTACCATGGACTCGGTAATAAAGGAGCTTTTAGATCCTTGATTCAATAAAGCTCTAGCCCTGGTTAATGTGCCCAATGGCCCTACTATCTCAATCTGAGCTGTGGCAAGAATCATGGACGAGATGGGCCAGGAGAAGGCAGCGTGGTAAGATTTGATTTAAATCCAGAATCAGAATCTGTTGGAGGTGGAAATTTGCATCCTAAATGGTTATGCTGATCCTGAGTCTTAGGCTTCTCAAGATGCAATAAGGTATGGTGGGGCTCCTTACAGGTTAAGCAGCGAACAATTGATTTGCAGGCATTAAACCGGTGGTTTTCTAAGCAGTTGAAACATAGGTTGAGACGTCGATCTTTATTTTTCCTTTCGGAAGATGTCAAGGTCTTAAACTGCGGACCTTTCCAAATTGGATAAGCTCCCTTGCAGAGGAGACAAGCTGGGGGATTGGATTTTCGTAATTGTTTAGCCAAATGCACCTTGCGTATAGGGCCCATATGGGAAGAACCCTGGTTAATATTCTGGGCAGGGGTAAATGTGGTTGCTCTAGTACCTAATTCCATCATACTAAGCCCTTGTACTCGATTATCGATAAACTCTATGAACCTAGCGAATGTAGGGAAACAGTCGCAAGTATTTAACTCAGCAGTGCTAGCACTAGCGCGCGCTACAGTTGAACGATCAGCTGCGCTCATGTCAAGTTCCCAAGCCTTCCTCGATACGGTGTCTGAACGTTCGGACAAGAAGTAGATCAGCCGAATGTTTCAGCGTTGGACGGGCATTTTTAAATTCTCTAAAGCTTGGACGATGCGTTGTGCTTCGTCGCTAAGAGTCCTTGAATCTCTGGCAGACTCACGAGTCAAGTGAGGGATGGCATGAAGTGCATTTAGTAAGTTATTAATGGTCAACTTGGGATTAGGAAATCGTTCTCGAAAGGTCCTCTAAAGTGAAAATGTAATTTTTATCCTTAAGAGCTACGTCCTTGACTAAATTTGAGGCTACTCCAGTAAAGCATGATTTCAGGTATTATTATTTATTTACCTCCGGAATCAATACAACCTCGTGCACTAAGGATTCAAATAATCTGGAAAACTCTCCCAATCCTTAAGATTCCCTGTGAAGGTAGGGAGTGCTAACTTAGTTAATTGAGCCAGTTGGTGGTCAATATTGACGGAGACGTTCGATTCATTTTTGTCTTGGGGGCCTGGACCTCCTAAGGCCTCTAAATCCCTGAGCACATTTAACAGAATGTCTATGAACTCCTCGTACTGCTTGGAAATATTGGAAAACTCATTGGAAGTTACGTACGGATCGGATAAAGCACCATTTAGGACGATTATTTCAGCGTGTGCAGACCAGGCTTCATGCCAGACCTTATCAAGAGCGTGAATACGCTTAGTAACAGCGTGTTTTTAAGATAACTGCGCTTATCGGGTGAAAGCTTTTTAAACCCCTCACTCATAATCTCTATTTTTTTAAGGCATGCTGTCTGCCGCAGGACGGCCTTCTTTAACGTAGGTGAGCTCATGGCTGCTGCGTTCAGATATGACGAGGGGGTAAATGCCTACACTACAGGGAAGTGTTCACTAGGTAACCATTGAAATTACTTAAGGGGTTCAGTAGTCGTTATCGACGCTACGAGGAAAAAAAAGAGAGAGATGCTCGCTATTGTAAATCACTAAGCCGTGCAGACTTAACACAGCCTGACAAACAAAAACAAGTTCCTCACCAAGGGCACCAAAAAATGTTGTTTAAACTTTCAACTTTCAATACCTAAAAGATCAAATACTTACAATGATTTTGGGATGTCTTAAAAAAGAACAAAGTTTAAATACATTTGAAATATATTTATTAATTATTCAAGCGAGGACGATGGTGTTTAACATTAAGTGAACGTCACTTCCTATATGCCCGAGCAAACAACACACCATTGCAGATTTCAACTTGATTGACTAGCAGGCACGCAATGCGTGCAAGGACAGTTATAGGTTAGACAAATGCACGCACAACATTGTACAAGGAAATCAAAACCCTAGCTCGCACGTTAGACATATATACACGCTCTTAGAGCAATATTAAAAGTTTCGTTCCGAATCCACGAAACAAAGGAAACGTACACACAGATAATTGTACGCAAGTCACCGCTAGACCACACATAATGCCACACATACACATACAGTGGCTTTTGCGTGACGCAACTGACAATTGTTTATGTAAAACACTGATATAATTACTCAGGCTAGTAAATTAGCGCGTACGCTTAGGTAGCGGGACAATTAATCTTGCGGCTTTAAATACCTTTGACGTCGTGAGTCAGCCGCTCTTCCTAAGAGTACAGCTCATGGTCACCTAGGAAACAGCTCGTGGTCGACTAGAGAACAGCTCGTGATCACCTGGAGAACAAGTCGTGGTTAACATGAGAACAGCTCGTGGTTGCCTGGAGAACAGCTCATGGTTGACTAGAGAACAGCTCGTGGTCACCTGAAGAACAGTTCCTGTAATTAGTGGGGACGAGATCAGCCCTTCCGCAAGGCAAGCGTATTTAAAGGTCAGCTCCTTATTAGCAGCAAGCCGTGAGATTATGCAACCACGTTAGGGAAAAGCTCCGTGAACAGCACGTCGAGGAACTCTAGCACACTAATGTTTAGTGACTCACTGCTTGGTTAGTGCGCGCCACCTTCTCGACCTTTTCCCCCTTTCTCTCAGTCTCCCTCTCTCCCATTCCCGTTTTCTCCTTCCCTCGCCCGAAAACTCCCCTTCCTTCCCTTTTGGTTACTAACCAACTCCAACAATGACGATGAATATGGTAATAATGGTAATAATGGTAATAATAATACTTATAAGAATAATAATAATAATAATAATAATAATAATAATAATAATAATAATAATAATGATAATGATAATAATGATATTTATGACGATAATGATATTAATAAAAACGATGAAAATAGTAATGATTTAAATCATGATAATGCTCATAAATATTTAGATAATTATGATCGTGATGATGTTTATAATAATAATGATATTAAGAGTAATGAAATTTACAATAATGATAATGATAATGATTGTGTGATGTAGGTGCTAATGATGATAATGATAATAATGATAATATAAATAATAATGATGATAATGACTATATCTTGATATCATTGTTAGTTACTGTAATAAAATTAAAGGTGATAATAATTAAAATATTAATAATTATCATGATATTAATGATACTAGCGTTAATCACGGTAATAATAATCACGTTACTAATGATAGTGTTTAATATTACGATGATAATCATAACGATAATAATAATAATACTAATATTAAATATGTATGAATTNACGATAACGATGATAATATTGGTGACGTGGATGACAATGTCAACGTCGATGATATTGACAACGATAGTAACTAGGACAACAATGATGACGATAAGGATGATGACAATGATAATAATGATGACAAAAATGATGGCAATAATTATAATACTAATGATAATAACAATAATGACGACGATGACAACGTTTATTATAATGACGATAAAGATAATGATAAAGACGATGACGATGATAAAAGTTATAAATATGACGATAATAACATAAGGTAACAATGATGATGATAATAATGATAGTCATAATGATGATAATTTTAATCATAATCATAATAATTATGGTAATAGAGATAATGGTTATAATAATGATAATGACGAAGATGATGACATAAGTAATGATGATGAAGTTGATGATATTAATGATAATATTAATGGTGATGATGTCAAAAATTACGAGAATGATAATAATTAGGATCACAATAATAATAGGGATAACGGTGAGAGAGATGGTAATGATACTAACAGAAATAACAATAATAATAATAATGATGTTGCTGTTATTGATGATAATGATGATAACAATATTAATAATGACGATAATGATGGTAATGATAATGTGGATAATAATGATGATGATGACGATAATGATAATGGTGATGATAGTAATGGTAATAATGATAATGATGGTAATAAAGATATTGAAAATAATAATTTTCATGATAATAATAATAGTAATAATAATAATGATAAGAATACTAATAATGATGAAAACAATGACGATCACATAATAATGATAAAAAAACGATGATACTAATCATACTGATAATTATGATGTTAATAATAATAATTATGATTATAATGATGATAATGATGATAATGATAATAATAATGATGATGATGATAATAATGATTATGATAATAATGATGATAATAATGATGGTAATGATAATTATGATGATAATAATGATTATTATGATGTTGATAATAATAATCATGATGACAATGATAATGATCGTAATAATGACTATGATGATGATGATGATGATGATGATGATGATAATGATGATGATGATGATGATGATGATGATGATGTAGATGATGATAATGATGATGATGATGATGATGATGATGATAATAAAGATATTGATGTTGATGATGATGATATGATGATGATAATAATAAAGATACTGATGATAATGATGATGATTATGAGGTTGATAATGATGATGTTGCTTATGGCTTTTTAAACGTATTGATAAGTTTGATATAATTTGGCAAAGTTTAGTAAAAAATGACGTTTTTAAATAACAGTTCATATAAAGCTGACCCTAGTTATTAGATCACACTATTATATTTGCATTTTTTAAAACAAATTACAATAAAATCAATCTTATGATGTTTCTTGATGCTAGCTTTTTACCTATATTATTACTTTTCTTTAATTGTATACTGTAGTTTAGATCATTAATTTTCTTATTCTTTTTTAGATTATTTTATCTTTTTTATAGTTTTACTTACTTTAGAGCTATTATAACATATTTATAATGTTTTTTATTTAAAATAATTATTTTATCTGCTTAAATAAATTACTATTCAATTAATATTGCACTTTATCTTCACTTGTGATCAAAAGTTTTTTTATTTGTTTCTTATACTTTATATCGCTGATAACTCCTTTTTCGAATCTCACTCAAAATTATGTATTGTATGATTTAGTAAATTCTTTATTGTATTCATTTGCAAACCACTTAATTTAATTTTTTTTAGTCAAGAGTATTCTATTATTCTCATTATTCCGATGGATATGTCTTTTTAAGGAATTTTTCGTTTTCTCTAATTTCTCTAAGCATAATCTTTCTGATATTTTTTTTGTAATTACATGTATAGTTCTTCTACTTTAACAACAAATTTCTTCAGTATTAACAAGTAAAATTATATCACTTCATACTTTTTCGTTGCTTATTAAATTCAAGGCATGTCTGCTTTGCTATTCTTGAATCCCAAGTCTTCTGTTTGGTTATTGAAACATTTTAAGAAAGCTAATTGGCTTTATCTTACTTAAGATAAATATATTTTGCAATTCACATACTTTATTAGAACTATTCATCAAACTTCACGGTTGTTTAACAAGTATCTCTGACTTGACTATTCTATTTTATAACGCAGTTACAACACTTATTGAATCAATAATTAAACATTAATGATAATTCTAAGACAGTTACATTTTTTTAGTTATTTTTGTATAGTCACGTTATGCACAAGGGTAAATCAAAGATTTTAGATTTTGAACTTAAAAAAAAAGTGTGACGGAAGTGAATTTTGTTCGATTCTTCCCCTTTACCTTGTCCCCTGTTACGTACTTTCAGTTTTCTCTACACCACATGACGCCACATAACATTACCGTGTAACACATTTAAAATTTTATCTAATTTTTTTTATAAATTTAAAAAAAAAACAAAAAAAAAAACAAAAAAAAACAAAAAACGATATTTTAAAGTTTCATTGAAATCGGCGATCAGTAGTTGTGACACTTTCAATAACTCTACAAAAATAATCGATCTTATTTCCACATTTTTCAACGTAGCAGTGGCGGTGCATCAGCCGCGGTCACAGTGACGAGTAGCNTACATTAAATAAATAAATAATTTATTTAATTAAATATATTTCATAGATACATATTCTGAAAATTTCAAAATGAGTATACACAAGCAGAGCAGCGTTCTTATTGTGTTATAATAAACTCCTATTTTTTTATTTATAATTTCTTTTTCTAGGGACGAATAAATATTTGTTCACATAATTTTTTTATATTTTTTCAAAACTTTCAAAAATTAAAAAAAAATTTTTTGTACTGTATAAGTACAATTAATAGTTTTAACCGTGTTTTATTCTTTAACACTTTTTTTATTTGTAATTAAAGTGACTTTTTGACTCACAGACATTCTTCACATAGTTACTGGGAAAAAAGTTCAGAGAAGTAAGAGTAACGCTAATGTGAGCTGTAAAGCTAGCAATTGTTTTCTCATGTAGATGTACTTACATACATGCTTGTACGCACAATTGATCTTCTTTTTATTAATTAATTTGAAAACCAACTTGTAGGTCTATTTAAAAATTCGATATGTTTATCGAAAAGTGATCTTTTGTACCCAAAAAATTTGGAGATCTCTCCAAATCGTATGAATGCCATTTAACGTAATTTTTTCATAAGGTAACATGTTCAATATTAATGTTTTAAAGTATGTCATACATAAAATAATGGTACAGTCAGACAATCTGCAATTTTTGTGGGTATTTCTTATGCTATTTCAATGTACGTTTGACGTTTGAATAATATCTGTCAAAAAAACCTATGGATGATAAGCGTTCTAAAGGGACATTTACTAGCATGTAATACTACCCTTTTGAAGAAAACGGTACTACAGGATAATTTGTCTTAAATTTCTATACATTCAATTAATTTCTATGAAAGTGCACAGTCATGTACCGAGCAGCATATATATTATTTTTATTGCATTGTTCTATTATATATTGTTTATTATCGTTAACTTATTAAATATCAATAAAAATCATACCCAGCTTACGTAGGTATACTTTTTCCCGCGATAATTGCATCACATTTGTACACAGTATTGGTTCATAGAAAGTATTTTTATACTTAAAATTATATTGTTTGTCGAATAATTTAAAGAAGTATTACTTCATACTTAGGTACCCAAGCACCCACTGTTGACTGGCTTAAGCTTATTTAATTGGGCAAGACTTTTCTCCAGAGATAAGAATCATACATGATAAAAGTTAAGTAAAACCGTGCGTAAGAACATCCATGTAGTGCTTCTCCTCTTTCTGCTTTGGACACTCAGCCAAAATATATGAAAAAAAGAGTATTATGTGTAGTTAATTCAGACATAAAAGAAATTTTACTATGCCTACCCCTACATGTGACAATTATAGACAAGGACATAAAAGCATCGACTCAGAATGTGACTTTTACTAGTGATACAAAAAAGTCGATGAAATCGTGACCTATGGCAATGAGCCTTTTTATATAAGGAAAACCACAGATTTTTTTTTGAAACCAAGCATTGATAAAGTTAATAGATAATCACCTAAAATAGAACAAACAAATTGAAAATTATACACAGCAAACCTAAATCACACAATTTTCCAACAAAGAAAAAAGATCTGATGAAAAAAGCAAAGAAGCTTCTAAACATACCCATCCCTTGTCTTAATTTAACAAATTAATTAAAAAGTGATTCAAGTACAGAGAAATCAATAGAGAATAAATGTTTCGATATGCATGATTTTTTTAAATGTTGCAAAAGAAGGAGCAATAAATAGTATAAGGAAAAAAGCACCTACCAGAACACTAAAAAAATGACACTCAATGTTATTTCACGTCAATATTAAATAACGAATAACTTCAATTTTATCATAAAAAAAGTACATCCAATCAGTTTTCGAATGAATGAATGAATAAAGACATAACAATGACAATATCAAATTTGGAAGTCACGAGAGCTTCAAAAAACCGAATAAATATTTATAATATTTAGCAGTTTTTACATGTAGGCTAATAGACTCTCGTCTTTTGTAGCGCTTCTATTGCATTTACCTTGCTTATTATCAATGAACTTGAGATGATAACCTTACTAATGATAAAAAGAAATATAATCATCATCTTTAATTCTATTAAGCATTTGAGGGTACTAGTAAGAAAAGAAATCGATTAACAACGAAGGAAAAAAATACAAAAGGTTGTGTTGTCACAAGAAAACAAGAAAGACAGACGACACATCACACTATAGAGAGCGTCACATGTTATAGCTGGGAATTAAATCTTCTTTACTGTTATTAGCCCTTACATCAGAAAGAACTCTGGGAAAAAAACTAGAGGAGTTAATGCTTAAGATTTTACTAAAAAGAATAGTAAGCAAATTCATATTTAAAGATAATAAAATGCAACTAAAGTTCTTTATTAAGGATGATGGCAAAAAATTTTTTTTTAAATGTCCGAATGGCAAAAATTGTAAGGGATTATGAGATGTAGTAAAACAGTTTTGAGATCCAAACTTAATGAAAATAATCATTTTTTTTAACTTTCTACATTGAATTGAATAAAAATGTTTCATTACAAGAGCTTTAAATTTTTTAACAGAACGCTTTACCAAGTGAAGATAAATATAAGACCTTTAAACTGTCTTAAAAATATGACATAACTGTCATTATCTAATTACGGTTAACTTCTTGTAATACCAGTTAACTACAGCTACTAACAATTTTTTTTCTCCCCTGATTCCTTCAGAATTTTTTATGTTAATTCAAAAGCATGTTAAGCAAGGATCAACGGACATTTGGCAATTGATAAATCACCTGCAACTTTTCTTGCTGCTGTAGCACAATTACCAACTATGATACTTGCACATGCACGATAGCCTCTGCCTGACGAAAATAAAAAGCAAACTATATACTTATTAATGCAAAAAAACAAGATATCTGTACAAACCAATGGCTGCAAGAAATGAACTGGAAACAGCTGCGCTTAAGTGTTATATCAAATACAAGAATTACTTTACATTATTACATATGGACTACAATTTAATAATATAATTTTAAGCATTAGCATCATTCAGAATGAAAACACGTAGTTGATATACAAACCCATACGTGCTATACCTAAAGTAATTAACAATTATATGTAACATACAGAAATGTTAACTGCATTAAACCTAGCAGAGGAACATTACTAATGTTCAAGAAATAACACAATTTTTTATGTTCATAGTTGCAGACGCATGACTTACTAGGTAAGCTTCTGTTATAACACAAACGATTTTATAAACTATCTGCAATAGCCTCATTTACATTTTGATAAAATTTTGTTACTTTTTTGAGTGTAAAGAAAAACGAAAGAGTCATAGCTTTTTCCCCTTTTTCTGACTAAAAAATGTCAAGAAAGAGACTGTGCTCCTACCTCTAGCACGAGTACAGAAACTCCGAGTCCCTAGGGTATCACGAGTCAACGTTCCCATCAATGACTAGCAGTGAAATATGCTGACTGATATTCTACCAAGAACGTTGAATTTATTTGTGCAACATTATGATCAACCCAAAAACTAGTTATGTTAACTTATGGCAGGCCCAGTACTTTTACCTTTATCATTCTCTTCAATGTTCTAACTATTATCTTTGTTGTTCTTATTACTATTATTATTATTATTATTATTATTATTATTATTATTATTATTGTGACTTTTTTTTCTAAGGTCCAGAGTGCCTTTATGCACGATAGAAAGGTGTATGAACCCTCCCATGTGTAAGACTCATTATAACCGTACCCACTAAACTGGCAAGACATATCTCCTGGAACACCTAACTCGGAATCTGCTCTTGCATTTAAACTTCAAGCAGGGGCCACAAAGTCTTAGCCTCTAGAATGGGCTTTCTCTAGTACATCGTTACCCACGCGTCTTGTAACTTTTGCGTCGTCTAGGGTATGCTCTAGTTCCCGTCATACATCTAAGCAGCTCTTCTCTGTTAAGTTGGAGAGAAGAAGCAAAATAATAAGCAGACGCCCCGCAGCTTGAGCACAGACCCGGCTACCACCGACAGAGATGCAAGGAGCACACCCACAGCAGAGCACGTGGAATAGAAACTAAGGCCACCGTGGTACAGCCACTCCTTGGCAGAAAGGTGATGTAGCAAGATGGTCCGCACGAGCCTGCCCTCATTCAAGCACCCACGCAAGCCCCTACCCCGCACATTTACCGCCTCACAGCTACAATGTCGAGGCCCAGCCCTAAAAAAAAAAAAAAAAATGGTAGGGCAGTAGAAGCGAAACACTTAAGAGCATGGGCCACCAAGCCGCAGCCGCTCATTAGCAGGAAGGTGATAGAGCGAAGCAGTTCAAGAGAGTCTGAATGCACTTAATCACTTACGCAGGCCCCCATCCCGCACACCAACCCCCCCGTGGCCACGCCTTGGCGGCCCTACCCCAGAAGCCTTGTCACCACCTCCCGAACATCATGAGCACCACAGCGAAAACACTACTCCACGCCCCCATGATGGCACCGGACCCACGCACGCACCACAGAGCACCCCCCACTTCTCCTCAGTCATTCAAAAAATCGTCCTCCTTTTTGGACCGGAAAGCTGTATGTATGTACTGAGCCAATGCAGTTTATTTTCTTTTGTTGAGTAGCTTTTTATCTATTACGTTGTTAGGATTAAAAGTTTCGATCCTTTCTTGTACCTCACTTCGTTCAGCTTGCCACTTGGTGCAGTCAAAGAACGAATGTCCTGCGTCATCTTTATTGTAGCCGCAGGTACTTGCTCGCAGCCGTCTGTGTTTTCCGCATCTTGTTGAAGTACAAGCGAAAATACCAGTAATTCAAAAGGAATTAGGTGAGATGGTTATCAACCTCCCTGTGTTTTTTCTCAATCCAATTCTTGATATCTTTTGTAAGACGTACCGTCCATCAACCAATAGTTTACGCTTGCCATCTTTTTTGCCAGTATTTCCAGATTTTTTCTAGGGTGTCATTTTTTGGCCTCCATTCTTCCTTAGTCCTACTCCGTAAGATGTTTAACCATCGTTCCCTCGCAAGGAAGTCGATGGGTCGATAATAACAACTCGCATCGTCTTTCTTGTAAGCTGGTACTTGGCGTACCTTTATCTGGCATCTAGTCTGTTTCTGGCCCTTTAATAGAGGCGTTTGAGTTTGAAACATTGGCGCCTTAATTGGGCAATTTTCTCGTTCCACCAGTAAGTAAAGCGTTTACCGTTCTATCTTTTTTTTCTTGGCATGGAAGCCTCACGTTTAGGAGTCACATGGTTGCCTTGGTGAGCTTCTATACTCTTTCTACTGTGTTCAGAATTGGTTTATCTCATGGTATACCTCTTCTGTCTATTGTACCGGTGATTTTAAAGACGATATATTAGTGATTGCTACTATTTTCGTCCTCAATTACCTGCTATTCCTTCATTCTTGGCGCAAGGCTCTCCAAAGCCAGTATTATGTCTGGTATTGATTCGCCAAATCTCAGCCTTCAGAAACTTGTGGTCCTTTCTTTGTTTATAACGACCAGTCCTAGCCTTGCCATCACATCGAGGACTGCCTGCCCCTTAGAATTTGTTGCAGGCATTCCCCCTTCTACTGCTCTTATATTAAAGTTTTCAGTGACTATAAGATCACCTTTCATGTCATCTCTGATGGTATCTTTGGGGTAATTTGTTCTTCTTTGGTATTTGTTGATCCTAGTGTTTGGTAAAAAGTAGCAGCTGACATACGTAATGCTTCCACCTATCAACTAGACAAAATGTCTATTCGATCCTCTCTCATCTTGGCAGATTTTGTCTCGTCTAGGAATTAATATGGCAGACATATTTGCTGCGTCGCTGAGCCACTTAGGTGGCTTGAACTTTCTGGATTGCTTGCTTATGAGCGCTACGTCTACCTTTTTTTTACCCTACTGCTATTGACCCTTTCCTTAAAAGTAACAGACCACCAACCTTGCCCATTCTGACCAGTGCCATTCTCTCCTGACATCGATTTGGCGGTGGAATAGCCCCTTTGATTTCACCTAGGTCTTCTTCTACGGTTTAAGCAGCCTCTTGGATAGTTGCTTTAACTTTCTCTTTATCAGCTACTGCCTCTAAGTTCAATACCTTTTAGGTAACTTTAGGTTTTCTTGATTGAACCTCTGCTGCGGTTCCGATAGCCAGCAAGATGGCCTGCGTTAACTTCTCCTAGTCTTTGGTGCTTTTGGTGGGGTCTACTTAAATACATTTGACCTTTGTGCTGCGTATTCCAATAAGCATCGCACCAAAATCTGTCAGGTTGACAGCTTTACGCAATTCTCCTAGTACTTTCGCGTCTGACTTTCCATCTGCTAGTTTTAAGAGGATGGCATCGTTTATTCTCTTTGCCTTTCTTCACTTTTTTATTTTTTTTTCTGGCTTATTGTCGTTTGAAGTTGGTGTGCTACCTGCCAGCTTCTTTCTAGCAGCCACTTACCCCTTGCGGTTTGCAAGTGCCTACTTTTTTTTGTTCACGACTTCCTTTCACAGCTCATCGTCGTCGTCGTTCTTGCTGTTTTCCGATGCGCTCCAATCTAATTACACGAGCTGACAGAGATGTCCTCAGCTTTAACATTTTCCTCACAGTCTTCTGGCAGTGGTCTTTAAGGTCCTTTAAGATTACTTAGATTTCTTCCAGGTGAACTCTGGCTTTCTTGACTGTGCTGCTGACGCTTGGCTGCCTGTCAATTGCTTTTTTAATACGTTGTAGAATGTCCGTCATCCTACCAAGTACTTTTTCCTCCTCTTTTGCTGTGTCACTTAGGGTTTTCTGTAGGTGGGTGACTACCGTTGATTGAGCCAGTGACAGCTGATATTCATTCTGGCTTTTCTAGTGTACGTCCTGTGATTCATTCGTCCGATCAATTAACCAACCTCCAGTTGTCATTTGCTTTCAGATGTTAGAAAGCATTTCACTTCCCTGCTAGATGCCTTTGTGGCCTCCTCCAGAATCGACGAGGCCAACACTAGCCACCCGGGCCTTTACCAGGTCAAACCTGGCGGTGGATTCCCTAGAAGACGTTACCACGTGGGGTACGTTGTTTTCATTAGCGTCACCCGTGTTTGGTTTTATTTGGAAACCAAACCCAGATTTTTTGACAAGGTTCCGTCCTCGGCGTTCTGGTCCACGGAAACTAGTTTATTTTGTTCCAACCACTCGTGGGTGCAAGCTCTGACCGCCACAGTGCCTCGGAAGCATACACCCGCAGAAAGCTTGCCTTTATCTGCCACTTGGAGAGCGTGCTCCTCATAAGCTGACTGCCTTAGCCTGGGGTATAATTATTATTATTATTGTTATTTTTATCATTATTATTATTATTGTTATTTATGAGATACATATTAGATCATATTAGATGCTCATAAATAAATTTTAGCTCTTGCATAGTAGCAAGGAGTGGACTCACTGTGATGCTGAGCTGTGGCATCAAAAACTCATATTCTGATTCTTTTCTGCACTGTCAGTAAGCCAGTTGATACGCACTCTTTGCTATCGTATTTTCTTATTTAATTAAATTTTAGTTTTCTTATTTTAACTTAAAACTGTTACTTTTATTATAAAGACTAAGGATAGTGCATACTTAATATAGTGAGAATAAACAGCTTCGTATTTTGTAATAAGAGTGAAAGTGTTCAACATTTTATCTCCCGAGCATTTATCTATTTAGAAATACTATAACAGGTTATGGGCCTAAGAAAGTATAGTGTAATTGTGTACTCAAGATCTCCCTAGCTGCTTTTTTTTGCTGTGTTTATAGAGGTGACAACTGGCGAGGTGAGAAAAATTATGTAAGATGTAAAGAAGAAAGAAAGTAAGTAACTGAGAATAATACTAAAAGTGTCTTTATTGGTCAACAAGTTTATCTAATGTGCTTTTTTTCGTCGTTTTGATAACAAAATTGTATTAGAGTGATAATGATAGATGTTGTAGATATCATAAATATGATAGTAGATAGAGTTCGTTAAGTGTTTCATGATACTATAAAGTAAGTGCTCTGTAATTCTCAAAGTTTGACAGCTGGCACGTGTTTTTTCTTGTGTGAGGCTGGATTTGCATTGGGGTTAGATGATTTTTATTTAACTAATACAGCTGTAGCTACCGCTAAGGCAGAGGCCCTAAAGCGGAGAGAGAAACTCTCGATTTAGCCGTTGCTTAAGTTCGGTCAGACCAGGCATGCGTGTTCGTCTTAGCAGGCTTGGTAGCTTATGTTGCGCACAGAGCAGTCATCTTAGATAACCTTTCGTTTAACTTTCCAAGTTTCTACTCAGTGCGGCTTCAGTTCTCTCCCGTAAATTTTCACGCTTGGGCAAGAGGCAAATGCCAACTTGAACTAAAATTGAGAAATTCTAATTCACTAATTTTGGTGTAATGCGCGCTAGAAAATAATTGCAACAAGTGAAATGTTTTTTTAATATAAATAATTTGAAGACACTGTTAAAAGCATGTACAAAAATGAAAGAGAACATAAAAAAGTTAAAAGAAGTGATGATGACATATTGTGATAACGTAGCCTAGTTTTTATCTACTAGTAATGTATTATACCTTAATAACATGACTATCCTTTGCTTGTTGTACATGTAATTGTGCTCTATCGTATTGGAACTGTACTGCTAGTGTGCATGGTATAAGACATGTGGCGTTCGCATGCGTTAATCATCTGCTGTATCTCATCTCATGGGTGGTGCGCATGCACTGCGTTCGTGTGTGCGTGCTTGCTTATGTTTTCTAATGACACAGCCTGCGTTCAACTGGTTACTGGGAAATAATCGACATAGTTTGATCTAAGTTATTATAGGAGATACAATTAACGATCACGATTAACAAGATTCTTTTAATATAATGGAAGAACGTGGTGGTATAATTGACATTATCGCTTATCGTAAGAAGCACATTTTAGTTAATGATTTAAAATTGAAAAATAAAAAATAAAAAAATAGACTTAATTCATGCTATAACTGAAGGGTACCATACAAAGATAAAAAAAATAAAAAAATAGATTTGATTAATACTTCAATTTGAGATAGCAAATGAAAAGTATGTAAAGTAAAGAGACAGATTTAATTTATGCTACAACTAAAGATAGCAAATTAAAGATTTGAATAATTAGTAAGATAGATTTGAATAATACCTTAACTAAAGATAGCGAATGAAAAATTTAAAAATGAAAAGATAAATTTAATTGATACTTTATTAACAAAGCAAATTTAAGATTTAAAAATTAAAAAGTTGACTAGACTAATATCATATTCCACGGTAATGGTGAAAAAGTTGATGATATAAAAAAAAGTAATGTAAAAACAAACACGTATCAAATACAAAACAAGATTCATACTGTTAGATTTGATGCAAAAAAGCAGAGTGCTACTAAACCTCACGAATTCTTTGATTGGCGAATTCTTAAGATTTTAAACTTGAAGGTTTTAATGAAGATGAGACAAGAGATAGTTTTCACCATACAATTGTCAGGAAAGTACGAGAATTCAAAATTTTAAATTTTAATAGACTGTTTAAAAAAAAAAGATGGTTTGTCCTTTAAATATTCATGCCAATAATTTACGTACGGGCATGGAGAAAGTTTTAGTCAACGATTATAAAAACAATAAAATCGAGTTTGTTGCAGGCCCAGGTACTACAGAGCGTTTTGCTAAATAATAATTTAAATTTGCTTCATGATACTTTAAAAATTTCAAAAACTTCAAAAGAAAATTGATTAAATGCAAAAACAAAAGTTCTTCGTAGACTTAAGAGCAGAAAAAAAAGGTGGGTTTTGGGTAGTCATAAAAACACAAAAAAAGAGAGACAAAAAAACACTGGAACCAAATTCTGCCCACAAGATAAACAAGTAGTACTAGTTGGGCATACGACTACTGTCTACATTTTTTGAGAACCAGAGAATAAATAATTTTGTGAGAGTCAGGATGTAAGATTTCATGAAAAACTGGTATTTAGAGATATCTAGGGAAAAAAGATTGCAAACTTAAATAATTATAAGATGGATATTAAACAAAATGTATTTTTCATTGAAATTAGTTGAGACAGTCCTGAAGTCTTATTAGAAATAAAGAAATAAGAAGGAGTCAACAGAAAATGAAGACAACCAATGGATAATAAAAAGCTTGTCTAAAAAAAACTTTAAATCAATTGACGAGGAATTAGAATCGATGCGTAAAAATAAGGTATAAAGAACTGTAGATAGACCAACTATAACTGTTAAAGAAAGAAAACTGAACATCTTAGACTCCAGATGAGTCCTTAAAAAAAAGGTAGACGAAGATGAAGAACACGAAGCTAAAAGTAAGGTTGTTAATTAGTAGATTTAAAGATAAGAAAAGTACGGCTTGATAAATGATGAATAGTTATTATTTACCTTTATTATCCAGTGAAAGCTGAATGCTTGTGGACTTAAGTCTTACGTTCCCCGATAAGCCACGGGACGCCGAACGATACGGTTGTATAATTTTCTTAGTGTAATGGGATTTTTAATTTATTTATATTTATGTGTATTGGTAAACTCCTGTATGTTATGTCATTTAGAGGGCCAAAGTTTTTAAGACAGCCATTCCATTCATCTATTGTCTTGCTCACTGGCATTTTTAATATAATCGTGGTTGTTAAGCACGATCGACGTTCTCTTTTATTGTTACAAGTTTGGATTTAGTACCTTGAATTTCAATAAAGTATGCTACTATTTGTCGCATTTCTTCGGCTTCCTGTTCATTTTCATAGTGTACATAGATTGGTGTTACGTTATTACTTTGTTTTCTGATTAAAAAAAAGATATCTTTCATTCCAACTCCCTTATTACCATTACCAAAAAACCTAGTTACATTATCCGTGTTAAAAGGGTTTTTTAACAACACGTGTATTGTCTTACCATTACGGTTAACTCAGACAAACTATAGTAAAAAGGTGTCTTAGTCTTTCTCGGTAACTTCGTTTCTAGGGTGGCTGGATTTTATAGATGTCGACATTCCTATAATTCCACGCATGAAAGTTAATAGTTCTTTCAAAGGTGTATATTCACTTTTAAGGGCCATTTTCACTGATTTAAGGACCATAGCTGCTTCTTGGGTTATTGGTACCATATTAAGGTCCTTAATTATTTTGTTTGGATTCTTTGCATGGATCGTCATGTCGATTTCCGGCCTTGGTAATAATTGTCGGTTACCCCTTCTGTTTCTATGATTAGGATTTCATTAAGGGTTGCTGCTGCAACTGCAACATTACATTGATAGTGATATACGGCCTTGGATACAGTTCAGGGTGTGATACATGGCTGTTCTTTTAAGAATTTTAATGGGCCAAAAATATTTAGGATTGTCTCTAATTACTAGTCCATTTCTACTTTTAGGGTGAATGGCGTAAAAATATGAAACTCCGTGTTTTTATTACAGGTCTAGCCTAAGATGGTTAAGGTATTTTCTATTATTCTTTAATTTTGACATAAAGCTCAATCAGTTCATGTTTTTTTGGTTCTTACTTTATGGTTACTCGGGGTTCTGGGTTCAGCGGGTGATGGTGCATTTTATAAATTTTTCCGAGATACTACGTTTTATAGTCTTCTCAAAACGGCTTTTTGTTTTCCTGATCAGTATTGCTATTGTAATACTAATATTTATNATGGTATGGAGGTGCATATAATAATAATAATAATAATAATTAATTATTATTATTATAATAATAATAACAGCTTTAATGATGTTACGTATAAAAATAACAAAAGAAGTTGGCTACTCCTCTAACTTTCAGGTTCGTATTGATTCCATTTGATTAATTATATTTTGTACATTGAATTCTTCGTCTGTCCATGCTTGTTCATTAGGGTTAAGTTCTCAAATAAATTTTTTAGCATCATGAAAGTCATTGGTATCTTTGAAGAGTTTGTGTAGTACAGTTAGTTTTAGATTTACTTATACAAGATAGGTACATAGTATCTGAGTAATAATCTCATGTTCACTGATTAAGGTTAGTTTTTCTATTTTTTCCGTACATCCATTATTCATTTATAAAAGACCTATACCTTTTTCTTTCTCTTATCAATCCAATTTATAAGGACAGATAATGTTTAATTGTTCTTCATTAAGTGTTGAGCATAACCATGAACTATCAGCTGGTAAGTAAATCCATTGGCTTTTAGTTTTTGGAGTAAACATAATTTCACAGTAATTAAATACTCCTTTTTCTGGTCGTAATAACACAAGAGTCTCACATTCATTTATGGAATAGGGTTCTTTAAATGGTTCTATTGCCGTTTATATATAACCATATATGGTTTTATCACATTGATCAAATCTAACTTCGTTTAAACGTAAATACAAATTATGATCTGCTGCTACTGCTTAGTAAGGGTATGATGGTTTCATATAGGCAGATCCATTTTGTCAAGATTGAGGTACCATGACTGGATGTAGTCTATAAAGATTGTAAGGGGTTTGATCAACAAGTGGCAAATGTTATATTATCATGGTTGTATTTTCTTGATGCACAATATCTATTTTGTTTAGAGTGCTTATTTCGCCAGCATGAAGATTCTATTTTGGTGCTACAAATTCTACATTTTTTGCTAGGTTCTTTACATCCTAGGCTACAGTTCTATAAATATTTGGAGAAAATAGCTTTAGATGTGTTTGACCTCTTTGCAGATTATGTAAGATGCCGATCAGATCTTCATGGGAACGAATAATGTGATCTATGGGAGCCACAGTTTCTCTTAGGTAAGCTAATAAATGTATTAGGTTTTTGCCGCGAGTTAAATCTTGTCCAGAAGTCAATACATCAGCAACTTGTTTTAGAATATGCTCATGGCGGTTCGTAGTATTATATGGTTCTTTGAATGCAGCAGCGAGGATATGGCTATTTTGTTCAAACAATTTAATACATTCTTTTTAATCAGTATGCAAATTATTGATGTTGATGTTTATGACGTTAATATCGTATTTTGTGACTAAGCCAAAAAGTTCTTTTGCAATGCTTCCATTAATTTCAAAAGGTGTCAGTCTTTTTGTTTGTATACTGGGTGGTAGAAAATCGTTATCTTCTGCACGAATTTCGACAGTATTCATAATTTTTTGTAAGTTTGCTTTAAGATTAAATTAGCTTTATCTTTATTTTCAAGAGGTCTATTTTCATATAAAAGGAACAATAAGGATAATTAAACAGTGCACTACAAAATCGAAAGGTTCTATTTATTTCTTGAGTAGGTGTGTGTTTCAATATAAATTTATTAATATCAAGCCATATCACTATCTTTCAATCTGCTCTTTTATTTTTTGTTATACCCAGTCTTTCATAGTATATTCCACGATTTGTTTTAAGATATTCTATGCTATAGTTACCATGACGAACATAGTTTACAACTGTGCACCCTTCAAGCACTATTGCCATTTATATGGCTAATAGAATCTGCATCATTGTGTTTTTCTTTTTCTAGAAAACATGTAGAATATACTTTTTACAAGAATACTATTATTGGGACACTAGTTTTAATTTATCTGTATATTTTTGTATAATTCCACCATAAGATCTTTTTAGTGACATATCATTTTTCTCTAAAACTGTTTTAATCTTTAGGGGTTAATAACAATAGCGATTAAATTCATGGGAACGAACTTCTTCTTTTACCCAAATGTAATCTCCTGGCTTAATATTTAGAGGTTTTAATTTTTTTTCGTATCTTGTTTTTGCTAGCTTTTTCATTTTTATCTAATGATTTCCTGCTGCGATTGGGATTTCTTGTTGTTTAATAAGATCTTGTAAGTACAGCGGATGGGTTCGTAAGTTTTTGACTTAAGGCATTTTTAAGGGCAACCTGGCTAGTCCTCCAAATAATAATTCATAGGGAGTAAAATAAGTTGTTGCATGTACACTCGTGTTGTACGTGAAGGCTGCAACTTTGGTTAAACTGTCCCAGTCATCATAAGTTTTAGAGTAAGTTATGAAGTCAATGAGGGTGGCATGACTTTGTCCTAGTGATCCGTTTAATTGAGGATGATATGCTAATGTAGTTGGATAATAGTTAGATGATTGGTCTTTAGGGTTCTCATTATTGGTTAGAATAAATTAGACATAAATGAAGCATGTCTGTCTGATAGAATGGCTCAAATCGCATCGTAAAGTAATATTAGATTTTGTACAAGTGCATCAGCAAGCGTGCTTGATCTTAGATATACTTCAGAGACTTATATGATTTACTCAGTCTAACTTGACTGTATGGTTAGTAAATGGCAATTACCATTAATTGTTATTCTTAATTTATCGACGATACCAATAGAAACTTTATCAAAAGCTTAACTAGTTGTATCTGTGAGCACCAACGGTTCTTTTGCTTTTATTCACTTAATATTTTTCTCTTGACATTTGCTGCAATTACGAACAGAATTAATAAAATTATTTCTCATTTCAGGCTAATAGAATCGTTCTCTTGTTTTTCGATTAGTTAAGTTTATTCTCTTATGTCCTCCAACAGGACTGTCATGTAAGGTTTGTATTATTTCATTACGTTCTTGAATTTTTAGAGAATCAGCTTTACAGTAACAGAAAGTAATTTTTATAGGTGTTTTATCAAAAGTTGTTAATTACATTTCTGTTATCCATCCAGGTTCTTATTTGTCTGTAAGATCTTTCTTTCTTGAAATTCAGAAAGTCTTAAGATTTCTATATCACAATATTTTTTTAAGTAATTTAAAAGCTTTTGTAAAACTTTTTGAAGTTGATTAATTGGTGGATGCTTCATTGATAACGATTAACAGTATATTGTATCTTTTATAAAGTGTTATGATTATTTGGCCATTTTTTTGTTTTTTCAAAATTTTAAATAACTAATGTCCAGTGCACCCATTGATATTAACAGTCTTAAGACAGATGGGACTGGTAGACAATCTTTGCTACTAAATTGAACTGTAGTGTCCCTCTTGTACGTAAGACAGTACCTGGTGGTAATAACGTTGTTCATTAGCTAGGCTCTATTTACGTTCTCACAGTTGTCAGTACTACTGCTACTATCATTCAGACTTAAATACATCTTTCTGTACTATTGTTTGTATCATTCAGACTTACATACACCTTTCTGTACTGTTGTTTGTATCATTCAGACTTAGATACACCTTTTTGTACTGTTGTTTGTATCGATTGATGGTATAAATCTAATACTAGCATGAAATCAGGTGTTATAATTTAATTTATTAATTTGTTAGTATCACAGTTTATTTGTTAGTTATTTTTATTCAAGTTATCTAGAGTTTTTTCTGTTTTTAGTTCCAAGTCCCGTTCTTTAGACTGTCTGTTTTGTGCAATAATGGAAGTACTAGTATGTGTTGGTGTGCTAGAACTTAAGGATGTATTTTCCTGAATACGACGGGTGATTGTCAACTTTTCACTCATCATATATTTTCTTAAAACTTTATCTTCATCAAACAGGGGTTTTATGTCTGCTGTACGTTTTGATCGATCTGAAATTTTTTTATCTAATACAGAATCATCAAAATTATCGAAATCGTAAGTGTTCATTTCGATTATTATGACCTGAATTTTAGGATCCAGCTTGTCTCCATCAGAAAATCTAGTTACTGATAAAAAATTCGTATTAGCTTGCTCAGGTTTCCCATCGTTATTAGACTCGTCTAAGTATTCTCGAAGACTTGGGTTGGAATTTTTTGTGAACTTTTGTATTTCTTGATATGTAACCTTATCAATATGACTGACTGTAGTTTAAGGTTAGTCTTTAAAGACGTCGTATTTGAACCTTTACTGAGTAAAATGGGTGTGACAAAGATTTCAGTATTCGTCGCGTCTGACTCTTAATCAGTATCTGTATTTAAGTCTGCTTCCGTTTCAGTTAATTCTTGCCGTAATCCACTTCATCTAAGGTCATATACTAGTGGTTGTGTGTCTTTCTCTGACGATTCTTCCGTGTCACTCGGATCATTCTCGGAAAATGTAATTGTCCTTGACTATACCCCAAGGTTAATCATACATTTGACTGCTAACTGTAGCACTTCCTCATTAGTGAAACAACTTGGATTCATTCTGGTTGTTTCTGTATTCGCATCATGAGCGTGCGATGTTGATGCTGCGCATTTCAAAAAATTCTCTTTTAATGAGCTAGAATCTTTTAATGTATTTTTAGTGACATTTCTTAAAATACTTGGTCAAGATGCAGATGATTTTTGTGGTTGTAAAAATGTTTTCGCTTTTTGTTTGGGTCCTTTGAGTAATTACACTGTGATCTAACTTAAGCCGTTCCTTGTTTGTTTTTTAACCAAGGAGTCGTACAGGATCTCTGGCTAATTTAGGTACATCTACTTCTGATTTGGCTTTTCTCCCAGGTTTTATTATTTTTACTGTCTCTTTCAAGGTTGTTCAAAGTATTTTAGGTTTGATAATTGTTAAATTGGATGTTCTTACTATTTTTGTACTCTAATTTGTAATTTTGTTTTCTCGTTTTCCTCTATTCTCTTTCGACCTATCATCATAACTCTTAGTAATGATAATCCATTGTTACTATAGTTTTTCGCATTAAGAAATGGTCCTACTGGATTTCGAGATAGTGCATCAGCATAGGTATTAAATTCTCATGGCTTGTATTTAAAAATAGATTCTCAATTGATAAATTTAAACATCCAGCGCAATAAACGCTAACCCAGATCTTTTTTGTATGCATCTAATTCAAGCACTCATGATTAGTTACAAAAATAAATCTATTTTCTAATAAATACGAACGAAAATAATGAATTACGTATAGTGCAGCTAATCATTCCTTTTTAGTTGTAGAATAATTTATTTCATTTTTATTAAGCTCTTAACATGATTTCCATCAGCAGTTCCAACGTGGCAGGTGAATTTTTAAAACCTTCGGGCATCCGTCTATACTGGTAATATCCATGGAGTGTCGTAAATGCTGTTTTAAACTTGTCATGTTCATTCATAGGAATTTGTTGAAATCCACTTGCTAAATCAAAAACTGAGAAATATATGGATCCTCCGAACTAGTGCATAATATCTGCGATATTGGGCAATGGATATGCATCACCAATGGTCTTTTTATTAGGGTCTCTAAAATCAATCACTACCCTCCATCTTGGATTGCTATGGCTATCAGATTTTTTTATAACAATGCAGAGGGGTGAATTTAACGGTGATGATGAAGGCTTAATTATTTCGTCATAAAGTTTTTTCGCTACGTGTTCTTCTAGAACTTTTCTATGTACCAGTGGGTGATGATATTGTTTAGTGTTAATAGTAATATTATTTGCCATCGAGATCTCATGCACCACAAGATTAGTACGGGGTAAGGGGTCTTCCAGTGGCAGAAAAATCTCTGAAAGTTTAGGAATTCGTCAATAAATTTAGTCCCATTCATCCAAGTTTAAAAAACCGATGCGAACAAGTTCTTTTGGGTTTTTTATTCTATCTTGTTTGTTTTTGATAAGTGGTCTCTTATATTCGCTACTAGTTCCAGAGTTGAATTTAGATGCAGTATATTAGAAGGGTAAAACTTCTCTTGGATCTGTTTTAATTGGAATATTATCTTTATTAGTGCTTATCGCCATAATATTACATTGACCGATTTCATTCTTACTATTCCTTCTACTAAGTATACGTCATCATACCCTTCGTCGACTCGTGGTTAGTATGCTTCTGTTAAAAAAGTGTTAATTTAATACATTCTTACTACTTGACGAATTCAAGCCTTGATCGTATACTTAGTTGGTTTATTAGTAATTTTTTGTTCTTTATCAAGGCAATGTTGTTCTACACTACGTGCATCTCAACTCTATTTAATGGCATAGGATAAGAGTCCATCATGGTCTTTTAATTTTTTTTTCAATGTGTATTCCACTTTCTTTTTATTATTATTAGTGGACCTTATAAAATTATCACACATTTCTGATAAAATCAATTCATTTCATTTATCTCGAAAATGAACATCAGGTTTACTATCTTAAAATTTTTCGTATTTCGGTATATTTGATCTTTCGAGCGAACCTACGATGTATTCATCATCAAATTTTGGTTTGTAAATTTTTTCCCTAAGGCTGTATGTCTTTTTGTTAGTAGTAAGAGTTTAAGTTAAAACTTGATTTTCCTGTGCTTGTTTTTGAAGTTTTATTGCTTTTTGTTTTTTTTTAATCTTTTTCCAATCACTCTATTTCTTCAAGAGTTTTAAAAAAAAGAATAAGGTTCATTACATTTTTATCTCATACTATAGCATCGTGATAATACAATGATGTGGCTTGTCATTCTTTACAATAGTTTCGACCCAATAAACCACCATTTGTGATCGGAAAATCGTATGAAATTACATGGAAAATTGTAGGTTTTTCTTGTATAGTCATATACGTACTTCCTTTAGTTAACACTTGGTGAGGTGTAATCCTAGTAAGATTAATAATTTCACTTGTCTCTACACGTAAATATGGGTGCAACTAATCTCATTAAATTAGATTTGTGTTGGCACCAATGTCAAGCATGGGTGTGATAAAGCGATTTTTACCATCTGGGATTAATAACCTTATGCTCGTAGGCTTATCGTCTACGCTAGGTTCCTGGCACGTACCAATGTGGACGGTTTTGATTCTGTCCATGTTCATTATTTGTGCTATAACATTTAGTGTAAGGGTTAAATTATGTTCTTGTGGGCTCACCTCCAAACGACGATTGGGGTGAGCTGCCTGGGAGTTCAAATGATGCAGCAAATAGTCATCTCCTGATTGGTACTGATTTTAAAAATTTCGATTCTGATGATTAGGATTGAAACTTCGTTGGTTATAGCCGTTGTATTTATTATTTTGGGGGTATCTATTATAGTTTCGATATCTGCCTTGGTATCCTTGATCATTCCCAGGCCTAAAATTAGCATTTCTTTAAGCGTAATAATTGTTAAGAGTTTCGTTACTACATTTTTTAAAATTGTTGTGATAATAATTAAAGTTTTTTTGGCTAGTTCCAAAAATTCGGATCTTTCTCCTAAATCTGATAATTTCCATGGTAATTTTGTCATTTACCAAATTGTTGACATTGTTTATTATTATTTTAATAACGGTTATACTACCTAATAGCGTGATGATTCTGATAGTCAATATGTTGTTCATTAACTTATGTTATTTGATGTGATAAAAATAGCTGGTCAGGGTGCGTGTTCTGTTATGGGTATGAATAATTAAAATCATTTTTTAAATTACTGCGAGGTAGTCCTTGGTATCGTGTATCCAGGATTACTACCCACTCTCATTTGGCTCTCCAATCTTAATGCATACTCGAAGGCATCGGCTAGAGAAGCAGGCTCTTTTGCATCTATCTGTTGGCTTTTCATAGGTGCTAGTCCTTTTGTAAACATATTTTATGCCATGTCTCTTATAGGGGTCACTGCGCGTTTCATGTGTAGTCTTTGTCTTTCACGAAGGCCTTTCCTGCACCACTCAGCAGTAGGTTTACGTGATCATAATATTTAGCAACCTGATCTGACCTTGTCGTTGGCGCATTTTCTGCAGCTGAGTTTGGTAACAAGCAACGGTTTTTTCTGTCGCATATCTTTTTTTAAATGGGTTACAAATGCTTCGAGCTTTTTGAAATCTTGGCCGCTTACGCTTATGCGGACGGTACCTTGTAGATTTTGTTATACTTCTGTTTTATTTACATCTGTTTAATCATCTCTGACCCAGTTATTTCTGTTTCGATCTTGTACATAATTTTTTAGCAGAATACTTTTCCCATCAAATACAGGGATAGATTGAATCGCATGTTAAAATGAGAAGATGGCATTAAGGGTCTCCATCAGTGCTTCGGCTACTGTCATATCAGCATCATCGTTGTCATTGGCCATTTTTTTGGTTGTGTAATTTGCTTTCCACGCGTTTTTGTTTTTTTTTTTAAACTTATTTTAATCCTAAATTTTATGAGTGTGTATAATAATGTAAAAAAAAACTATACTATTATTTCATTTTGTTTATTTGTTTCCAAAAATTATCCTATAAAATTCTTGACATTCATCATAGAGGACATATGTAATAAAGAAATAATTAAATGTATACACGTGTATGTCTCTGATATAATCGTTTATTGAATGCATGTGCAATGAGTTTGCTTAAATTTTTGTAGGTATATGTCTACCAACGGAACGATAAAGGTAATATGTATGTGCCTTTAAACTAAAATTATAGAGTGTAACCAAGCACGCTTGTATGCTATAATCTGCTTTAAGCAAGGAAGTATATGGTGCAGGGATTTTCCATATGGCCTGTGCAGTTCTATATCCTAAGTGCTACGCCACCGTAATGTAGGGTGTGATGTAAAACCCTCTCTCTGCATCGAATGAAAGTATTCGCTTTCTATTACGTTTAAATAAGCTATCACAGTATCTCCTTTTAACCACTGACTAGTATACATATTCTTAACAGTATATGGATCTGTCTTTTTATTTCTACGCATTTATGCGAGCATGTGACAAAAGCAGTTGCTGACACCTTAATGACTATCATACTGTATGTATCAATACAGTACTGACATATAAGGTGTTATGTATGTTATATGCTTGATTCTGTAAGGCGTTGGATCCTGTTTTATTTTTTATTTATTATGATTATATATAACTAAATTGAATGCAATGTGACCTAATACAGAATAATATTGAGTGTTTTGTATATGCAACGCGCAATTTACGTGCCTATGAATCATGAATAAGGCAAGGGGAAATTATGAGAAGTCTCGAATTATTAGTAGATTATTAGTTCCCTTTCTGCAAAGATAATCGAATTGTCGTACTGTTTATTGATTTCTGCTTTAAAAATATTCATTTAAATAATTCAGTATTTTGTTCGTGTGAATTACGGAAATTTTGTACTTGATCATCAAATAATTCCAATCTTTATTTTAAAACAACTTTCTCTCTCATAAGCTCTTGCACAAGCAATTTTTTACAACTTCTTTTACTTTTCTTGTCACTCGCAAAATTAGGTGGTGGAGGTTTCATTAAATATTATTTCATCAACAATTGTATGTATGTAAGTAAAATTATTAGCTTATATCAAATCTTTACTCCATTTTTAAAAATGTTTCTTCTTTAACTAACAATATTAAGTGCGAATAGATTTGTGTACATGTACTTGTTATTTTGATAGATTGCTTTAAGAAGCAAATATAGGGTGAAGAGTGTCGGCTATTTAAGCAGGACTAGTAGGGATGAACCGCTTTGGTTAGCCGGTTCAGGATAGGAATAGTGAATTTGTTATCTCTTGTAAGTATGTAGTATAAGAGATCAGTTTTTTCTTCTTTTACTTTTCTACTATTATTCAAAGCACAACATTATTCTATTTTTCACTTTGTCTTTTTTTTTCATTTTATTTTATAACAGTAAGGTTTTCTTACTTATTATTCTAATAATTTAATAATGTATCATTATTTATACTAATTTTTTCTTATTTACTTCTGTTTTTCTAAATTATTACCAAGTATTGCATATACCAAGCTCTCCGTACAGGCACAGCATATACGCGTCCACGCACACTTCACTATACGGGGTGATACGCATCATTCATGAACATGCTTCTTTAAATGCTGTTTATTGTTTTAAAAAAAAAAGTACTAAACGACCTTGTAGTATACAATCAAATAGCTAGATACCCTTAACCACGCTCTGCTTATAATTTTTGTTAAATGATGAGTCGTAGTTATTTAACTTAATCATCCAGTGAAAGCTCGATGTTTGTGGACTTGAGTCATACGCTCTCAGACGGGCTGAAGAACCAGCAATATGTCCAACTATTTGGTTGCTTACTTCCCTTAGTGTATCTGATTTTTTATTTATTTATATGTATATGTATGTATAAGAATAATGAACGATCGAATACCTAGCTTTATTTTGCTTAATTGTATTATACTTCGTTGCTGTCAATCTGTGGTCCAGTGGTTCTTTTTTCTATTCATTAATAGCCACTTTAGGTAAATCAGTTGGATAATTTAAATTGCTGTCACTGTATTCAGTTTGTTGTTGATTGGTTTATTGCTATTCAGTTTGGATACAAATTGATCATACAAAATGATGAGAAAAAATAACAGTCAGTCACTTTTTAAAAAAAATGTTTAGCAAGCTACCTGTTAAATTAAATACTGCACTTTATGTGCAGCAGCGAGCTACTAACTAAAACGCCGCATACAAAAATTTACCTTGCACGAAGTTTTAGTTTAAATATCTTTGTCTTACATACTATGGGCCCGGTACCTGCTGACTTTATGTCTTTAGGCTCAGTGGCTCGCTTCAGTTGTCACTTAATACTTCCGAGAGCCACGAATAACACAGTCAGCTTTGTTAAGTGACGACTTTTGTTAAGTACGACTCTTTTAAGAGTCTTAATACTTTATTATTGAGAATAAATGGGATATAACATAGAACAAAAATAAAAAATTTATTTATTTACGCAAGTTGTTACTTAACACGACTTGCAAGGGACGTATACTTTAGTATGTGAATTTGCTCTTGTGAGATCGGTAATATCACTTATTACTAAACTTTACTTAAAATCTTATATACTTGATGTCAAGACAACCTTTTTGAATGTTTCAATCAAGGAAGGTATATAAATGGAGTTTCTTGAATTCTGCTTGATGAAGACGTATTTAAGAAAAATAAAGCATGTCATGTAGAAGAAGCCCTTTATGGACTCAACGTAAGCTCGAAAAAATGAAATAAATGTTTTTGCAAGGCTGCACTTAAACAACGACTACAATTACATATTACTGAACCTTGCCTCTACACATGAAGATGAAAAGATAACTTTTTGATCTTGAATTTATATGTAGATGATATGATGGTAGCAAGTTAGTGTGCAAGGAAACTTAAGGAAATTAAGTTTGATTTGCAGTCTGAGTCTAAAATGTAAGATATTAGTGAGGTTAACAGTTTCTCAGGTATTACAGTTGTAAAAGATAGAAAACATAAAACAACTACCCTTACTCAGACACCATACATCGACATAATGCTAAAAAGATTTGAATTTAACAAGTCAAAATCCTAAAGGAGACTCATGGTAATTATTCAAGTTTTGAATTGACACAGACAAGATAAGGAAGAGTCTAAAGACGCTGGAAAGTTAGATACAACAGAAACAAAGAAAAAGTGCAGAACTAAGAGGTATTTGGTCGCTTGCTGTATTCGGCCAATACAACAAGACCAGATATCTTGTACTTCGTAAATGTTCTGAGTAGATATCTAATTTGCCCAACTGAATATGTCTTGAGAATAGTCTAGTAGGCACTTCAATATCTGCATTATGCCAGGGATCTAGGATTTACTTACGAAGGTTACAAAGATGGATTAGAAATCTATTCAGATGCAAGTCTGGCAGACTGTGAGGGCTTAATTATAACAGGAGGATACCTCCTAAGGTCTTATGGTATCATAGTTGCTTGGAAGACAAAAAAACAGAAATATAGAGCTTTCTCAGCCTATGAAGCTAAATGTGTGACAATGTGTGATGCAAAGCAAAAGTTATTTGGACTAAAGCACTCTACGAATTCCATAATGTCTTATACTTTATTATACGCAGATCTATAATGTAATAGTAAGGCTGCTGGAGCAAGAACTAAGACAAATGGTGGTATAGGATTGAGACACATGACCGAAATCATAGCTTATCATATTTAAGAATGTGTGATCAGAGGTAAAATAACTGTTAAATGGATTCTATCCAAGAAGCGACTAGTAAATACTCTTACAAAACCTTTTTTGTTTGATTTGCATACAAAACTAACGAAATATAGTTTGAATATTGTTAAGTGATGGATAGCATAATAGAAAAATTTGAATCTACGATAGTAGAGTAAATAAATCAAGAATAGATGGATAATGACAATAGGCATATAAAATAGTATTTTTCTCTGGATGTTTAAGATTATTGTAACCGATTAAATTAGTGATTTAGAAGCTGACATAATCTTTTTCTTTAACTGTTCATAAAATTTTTTAATTTTTGGCCTTTGTTTAGTATTTTTTATTTAAAAAATAATAAACGTTCGATAATTAAAAATTTTCTTTATTGCTACTAGATATAGGAGAAGGCAAAATCTCAGACATTGAAAACAAATAATATACGTTCTAAAATTTTCATTAGTGATGATAATTCTTTTATGAATAGAGCTATATTGACTTCTCACAATAAATACACACATTTTTTGAACAAAAAAATTCTAAATAATATGGTAGGAACATTAGTAACGTATTATGTTGATAAAGCAACTCACGAAGAAGTAGATAATTCAAACAACAATATTTATATTAATTTCCCTACAGAATATTTAAATAGTATTCAAGAAGGTCTTCCTTTACACGAATTAAGTTAAAAAATTAACGCTATTGTTATGTTAATATGAAACTTAAACATATCCGAAGAACTTTGCAATGGTAAAAGATTACGAATTAAAAAAATATCTAAATACCACATCAAAGCTAAAAAATGATCATACGTAAGAAAAAGAATGTAAAGTCTTTATTCCAAGAAAAACACTAAATACAAACAATTCTTCTTTGCTACCAGTTATATTGTACAGAAAACAATTTTCATTTACCTTAGTTTTTTCTATGACTATCAATAAATCTCAAGGTCGAAGTTTTAATGCCTTAGGATTATACATTAAAAAACCATTATTCTCTTATAGGCAAGCATATTTTGCATTGTCTAGATGTAGAAATCCAAAAAAAATTTTATCCAAATGGAATCAGAAAACAAATTTAAGATTGAAAATATTATTTGGAATAAAATTTTAGAGTAACAAAAAAACTATTCCATAGTTTATTACTATTTTTATTCTTTCTTGCAAATTTTTTCTTTCATAAAAAATGCAAATTTTAAGTACCGTCTCGTACCCAGATTGATAAAATCGTAAACAATCCATTTTATATAATATATTTTCAGATACACTATTATGGATGCATAATTTTATCAGTGTCACAAATTTTACTCAAAACTTTCAAGTTAAAAGTGTCTATCATCGCACAAAAAATGTCATAAGAAATTTTTTTTTTTTATGTATTCTATGTAGCATTATAATATTTGAGAAGAAAAACTATTTGCGTCACGCAGAGAAATGCCAAAATATTAAGAAAAATTTCAAGTGTATTAAATGTGGAAAATGTTTTAAAAGAAATAATCACTTACAGAGACATTTAAAAAGTCATGAAAAAAACGTTTAAAAAAATATTTGTCAAAATTGTGGGAATGATTATGTAAGAGCAGAGCACCTTAAGAGATTTTTTGGAGTATGTCATGAAAATAAACATTGTAAGTAAGTTAATTGTAACAAAATTTTTAGTTATGGTCAAATAAAATTAAATGTGAAAATTAGATCATTTGTATCGGTTCATATATGAGGCTTTACAAATTTATTCACATTATGTACGGGGAAACTAGGGGAGCTAGGGGGAGTATAAAAGGAGTATAGGGTGAGCGTTGGGGAGATGGGAGAAGCGGGGGGGAGCTAGAAAAACAGGAGGATCACTTGAAAAATGCAAGAAAATGAAAGAAAAACTATCTTATTTGGAAGGGAGTAGGAAGGGAGCAAAACCTCACTCTAACTCTTACGACTATATTATACAGGAAGATATATATATGCATATATATGTATAAATATGTGGCACTTGTAACAGAATTTCTGTGCTTGTGAAGTAGTGAGAAGTCGAGATACTGTGATGCTGCACTGCAGCATCGAAGACGTTTAGTTTGATTCTTTCATACAACGTTTTTTATCTTATTTTATAGGATCTGGCTTTATTTAAGCTTAGCTTTTAACTATATTTTTAGTGTTAGGACTAAAGATAGCGTGTACTCAAAATTGTAAGAAAAAACCTGCTCGTATTTTGAAATAAGGTTGATACGGTAGTACATTTTATTTCTTTAGCACGTATCTATTTATCCATACTACGACTATTCTTATTATTGTTATCTTACAAATATATTAAGCAAAGTCACTAAAACCGTTGTTATCGCTAACCACGAAAACTACTTACCCGATTTTGCTTTATAAGAAGTTTCCCATTCTGAATCTTGATTATTCCGAGATAGTTTTTGAATACTCTGCTTTTTAAAAAAGTAATGAACAATAGCAGAAAAAAAGCTTAAGGTTTCGATAAAATAAGCTAGTGTTGTACTTTCGTTAAGTAGAGTCCGCTAGGTGGCGTCGAGATAAATTGAAGCTACCCACAATCAAAGATAATGAAAAGTGGTTATGAGATGCCCAATCGAGTTGTCAATTAACGAAATCGTTAAAAAAAGTGCATTAAGAAAAAAGTTGTTAGTCATGCAGCTTGGCATCGACACTGATGACGACACTCTTCTTTCATGAGCAAGCAAAATAAATCAGTGTTTACCCCGGATCACTAAGATAACTAAGTGCCATGGAAAAATAGGAGTGTGGAACATCAACGCCTCCGACAGAATATCAGGAGACTTGTCTAGCCAGAGCACAACCTTCTCCAATACTTTAGAGTTTTGTGACTGTTTAACCATCTGGCCTGAAGCAGTCAGGGAAATTTCTACTTTAAACGCAAGCCAAAAAAGACAGCTCTGAAGAGTATGGATAGGCACAACGAGTTCCTTCTCAGTAATCGTTCCAACGGTATACCTACAGAGAAGGTGTTCTCCAGGCCTACTTTCCTGACTAACGATAAGCGGTTGATTATCCGGGGAACGACTTGAAGACGAGATATTCTTTGGTCAGCAGCGTACCTTCCTCGTGTACGGTCTCCGTACACAGAGGCTTGAAGGATAAGAGTCAAGCTGCTAGCTCTCCATCATCAAAAATAATAATAAGAAATGGCTGCAAGTTTCACCACTGGCCTTTTTCAGGGCCATTCTACGTATTTACGTTCCTTACGTAACCATAAATCTTATTGGTTCTTTCGAGGGCCACTTAAGTTTAAACTGCCTTGCCAACAAATACGTTCCTACTACCATTCCCAGAAACAATTCGACGACTAAAAAACTATGTTAAGCCAGCCACTATTAAAACAAGTCGGTCCTTTCCTAGCAGCCGTCACGAACAGAGTTGTTCGTAGCAAGGCTGGAAACCCCAGTGACCGATGACCCTATACTACCCTCTTAAATCTAATGTGATCCAGTGTGAGGTCTATGCTCGGCAAACCTCACAGCTATAAAAAAAAAAAAAAAAAACTTGAGCCAACGGGACAGCCTCCAACGGTCAAACATGACGAAATAGTCACTCTACCTTTAATTACCAAAACAACTGAGTCTGCAAAAAAAGAAGGTGTTTTAAACACCAACGTCGTTGACGTCATACCAAAAGATGCTGGGAAAGAGCTCTACAACTAGATTCAAAGCTTTCAACGTTGTAATTTTTCTCCCGATCAGTGTGGTGCTACTAAAACAAGCCAGAAAAAAACGTCATCCTGAAGTGTAGAGGCAATTATGATTGCTGGAAACTTCAGTCAAGAAAGAGTTTACTTTTCAGGTTCATCAGACGTCAAAGTAACTTGCTAATAAATGTATGAGAACTTAATAAAGTTGAATAAAATAGCCTTTGGGGCTAACAGAAGCCTCAACTATGCTGAAAGTCGCAAGCGGTCAAATTGGAAGAAAAACTTTTAATGCATCTAATGAATGCAAGATAATGACGCTAAAAATTTATCAAGATTAAAGCAGTATATAAATAAATAAACAAAGAATTTATCAAGTAAGAGATCAGCCTTTTACTATAACTTTTAAAGTAATTTCTTTAATCTTCCAGATTTTAAAAAAGGTAGAACATGTCTTCATTTTTTTGTGGCGATGAAAAATGTAGAGATTAAGCTTCAGGAGTTTGTTGCTGTAGTAACAAAGTTGTGGGATGAAAAAAAAATTTAATTTTCTTTGTTTTTTTTCGTAAGTCCTTAATCAACAGCTTAAAGAAATAGCCCTTTTCGTAGATTATACGGGAGAAACTGCGAATCAATGGGCCCTTCAGGCCAAAAATATTTTTATGGCATAATGAATGAACGGTACTTTTTAGCATAACTATATTTCTTTAACTTCTTACAGCTTTTTACTTGATCAAATAAACTTCACGGATTCCATACAAATATGTTTTTAATAAGATAATTTTTTTCTGAGAAGTGTTAGAAATAGATGTATAATTTTTAACTGAATACGTTGTAATGTGAACATTACATGTCAACACACTACGGTGTTCTATTAAGTGAGTCTTGGGTAAAGCCGAGACGGACGGCCTGGTAGTGTGTGTGTGTGTGTGTGTGTGTGTGTGTGTGTGTGTGTGTGATANTAACCTTAACATTATCATAATCATTATAATTAGAATTATTATAATTATTATTATTATTATTATTGTTACTATGACCATTCATGTCATAACTATAAGTTAGTATAGCAATGGCCACTGTTCCTTCTGTTCAAATATTACTGCAAATTGATATATCGTGACACTTCAGCCATTTTTTAACCCAAACATTAAATTGAAATTTTAAGCAATTTTTACCGCCTATTTTGCAACAAGTTCGATAAAACAAATGAAGAGTGTTCCACATTAGTAAATATTATTAGGACTTTTTTAAATATTATTTCTAATCTACGATTAAACTCTGTAAGACTTTGATGTAAAAGAGAAAGAAAGAGTAAGAGTAAGTGAATCACTCTCCTTTTTCTTGACGCATTTAGAAGAAAAAGCTAAATTTAGGAACTACTAATTTCTGATTCGATTTTTAGCTATGGTTTTTTCGTTAAAAATATTCCTCAGCAAGGTTTCCAGCATCTTTTTCGGCCCAGCACGTAACTGACTTTCGCTACTGCGTATTGGAAAGCCTGGAATCCTCAGAACAGTTTGTCTTAATTTTCATCTCTCGAACAGTAAACTAAGTAGTTGGAGTCTACCTCTGCTACCTACTACTCTATTATGAGGTAAGGACACAGTTTGTGTCTACTCTTAAGCGGTTGACTGGGTTGTTAGAGTCCACCTCTGTTATTTGGTCTTCCACGAGCAGGGTTTTAATCTGGTTTTTAGACATCTGGCGCTTGTTCGATAAGTGTATAATTGTTTTTTTTTTTAAATAAAAATAAGTGCTTAGAATTTTTTGCTTTTTCCTAAATACTTTTTTTCTTTCTGGTGTGAGCGTAGAGTCAAACATGCAGTCTATTATTTGCGACTGTATTAGTACCCGTGGAACTCCAAAAAGTCAATCTTTTAATTTACACGTGAAATTCAGAACGAATACTACTACTCATAACGGTATTGGTGGATTCCAGATTAGTAGTGAATAAAACCATAATTTGCTTCTTTACGTAAGCTTTAGAATAATACTCTTACTCGTCATGGTACTGATAGTGTCTAGACCACAAACGAGATATCAATGATACTCTGCTCCGAATAATATTAACAACTCTCAGGCGTGCTGTGAGTGAGCATATCAGGATACTGCACAGCAACCACTTTGAGTTCTTGCAGCTGGATTCATTTCACTTGAAAACATTTGTACCCATCTTTCGGAACACCCTACACCGTAATTAAAATATTCTCTAGCCCCACGTCTCACCTACATGCCTAGCGTGAGTCCCAAGTTATCAAGTGCAAGCTTAGACTTGAATAATTCGTTGCGTTAATGTAACACTCTCAAGATTCTATTTACTTGAAAAACCCTTTATGCGTTAAATTTGATTAGATAAAAAGCGGCAATATGTTTTATTTTCAGTACTAAAAAATTCTACCTCAAATCATATGCTATCATAGTGGGAGACAAATCCCCTAAATAGTAAGATTATTACTAATGGAAAGGAACCAGTAATTTTTTTTCTTATAAATAACGGTAGTCCAACTCATCTGACAAGGACTTATGACACTTTCGAAACTTCTTGTATCGATAAAAGAACTATATTAACGAAATTCGATTTGAATTGTAACTCGGCAGTATTCAATGATTTATAGGGCAACAATCATTGTCCGATCTTGATAAAAAATATCAAGTGTCCCTGGTTCACTTCTAAAGTCAGATGTATGTAAAATCGTGAAAAAATTAAATTGGACCAAAATTGAGAACAAACTACAAAAAGGACATCCATTATTCTACTCTATTAAATACCTGAATGTAAGTACTTCTTATAAATGTAAGCTTTTTATCAGTTTTTTTAACAAAATTACAAGAAATTTGTTAAATTAAACAATACAATCTTACTATTTTATTAATCATAATCATACTTACTTACAGGGTAACAATATAAACCAGAAAGCACTCAAAAACAGTCAACCTGGTAGAATGAAAATTATGAGAGAGCCATCAAAATTTGTTAAGATACTCTTAATGCAATTAGATATACATGAAATTAAATGAGATTTATTAATTAAAAAAAAAACTATCCGCAAAAATAACATTCGTTTTAAGAGAAGATAACAGAAATTTTTATTTAAATATTTTGTAAATCAATAAAGTGCATTACAATAATACCTGACGTATACAAAAACCAGTACACAGTAAGTGCTTGGGTAGTTATGTAAGAAGTTATATTTTTATGAAACTATATGACAAACAATATAATTTTGAGTACAAAAATACCTTCTATGAAATAACATTATGTACGAAGGTGGTGCAATTAACGTGGAAACAAGTATACCTACGTTGATTGGGTATAATTTTAATTTATTTTTAATATGATAACAATTATGAACAATATACTACAGCATAAAACAATATTTACCCCCAGACTTTTCCCAATTTCAACAACAAACTTTATTAATTTTTTGGCTTTTCAATGAGCAGTCCCTGTAGTCTGGTGCTGTGTAATCTTGTAATGTGTTTGCTTGAAATTTCATGCTTAGAGGAGTTATGTTTTGATGTTTCACTGTATGTACGGTATGTAGATGATATCCTCGTATGTGTGCCTACTAAATATATGAACTATACTGAAAACATTTTTAAAAGCTATTGTCCGGAATTACAATTCACTGTTAAGATATGTGATATCAACAGCATTAATTTCTTAGACTAAAAAATTATCATGCACTAAAATAACACAGTACCAACTAATTAGAACCAAAAACCCACACACTCAGGCCAATACTTTTATTTTCTCTCGCTTCATCCAATACAACATAAAATAGGTATTATTTAGACATTAGTAGACCATTTCATTAAATTAGCAGACTCTTAGTTTCATGAAGAAAATTAAAAATTTATTAATAAATCTTTGCGAGCTAACAACTATCCTAAGAAATTTATGGATAAATTTTAAAACAAGAGAATAAATACCTTAACAAACATGAATATAATTGACAATCACAGTAAAACTGATGATAATTCTAAACTAATCTTATCTTTACCGTATATTTCCCACTTGCATGGTCCTATTAAATATTACTCTACGAAGCTTCACATTCGTCTTGTATAAAGTTTAAACAAAAAATTGAGTTCAATCTTTTCACTTGGAAAAGATATAACCGAGCTAATTAATAGAAATAATATCGCTTGCCACGTACCATGTGCAAATTGCAACTGCTGTTATATCGGTTAAACATCAAGAGCTGTTAAATTAAAAACGGCAGAACACAAGAGAGACATGGAGAAAAAAATAATCTGTACTATCTCAACATAACATTGAATTCACACAAAACTTTATTTTTGATAAAATACATATTTCAGACACATAACAAAATTACATAAAGTGCCTATTTTCTGAAATGTTAAATATACATTATTTAAATACTAATATTAAAAGACAACAAGACACAAAGAAATTGAAAAATTGTTATAAGTCTCGCGTTAAGTCGATTAAGAAAGGAGATTCACTTGATGTACATGATTTAAGGGCCCCTTTCGTTTATAGTATTAGTAAAACATAAATTGTTTATGTGCGTCTCACAAGATACTGCTTGTTTCTTATTTGATTGTATGACGTACGCATACTATGTCATTTGTGCATGTACAAGATATAAAAGCAACTAAACTTGAAACTCTGAAAAACATTAGGGTTTAACTTCCTTTTTGTAATAGTCAGAGGTACGTGATACACTTTAGTTAATTTGCGTTTATTGTATTTACCAAAATTTGTGTAGTAAATAACTTTTTATTACTCATAGATTTTTGTACCTAATGAGAGCCGGGAAATTGTTCAAATGGCCGAAACGTCGTTTTGTTTTTTTATAAATTCAAAACTTAAAAGTACTACCATTGAACATTGTTTCAAATTATTTCTCCAACTGTCATTAGACGTCTTATTTTGATGAATTATATTGTAAAGGCTGGCCAGTACACAAATATGCGCTTTTATCGAATCTTGTGGTGACTTCAGAATAACTTTCTACTGCCCCTACTGATTACATCTATAACGTCACGCTAACATGTGTCACATCCGATTTAACACTCATACCTCGTCCATATTTAATACCCAAAATATAATTGTAAACAGAAAATTTAAAAAAACCCATCTTGTAGTATAGCTGTCGTCAATAAGGTAGAATGACATGCCCGTGAATGTCTCTTCAGAACGTTAATTACGCATAGGTTTTTTTGACAAATAATATTCAAACATTAAACGTAAACTGAAATAGCATAAAAAATTCCCAAGAAAATTGCAGCAAGTTTGACTTTTCCATTATTTTTTGTATGACACATTTAATAAAATGAATATTGAACATGTAACCTTAAAAAAAACATGTTAAATGGCATTTATATGATTCGTAGGAATCTCCGATAATCTCTAAATTTTTTGGGTTCAAAAAATAACTTTTTAAAATATTTATTAAATTTTTCAATAGACCTACACGTTAATTTTCAAATAAATTGAGAAAAAGGGGATAAAGCATGCATAATGGCATGTATGTGAGTACATTCACATGAGAAAAACAATTGCTAGCCGGACTGCACACATGAGCGTTCATCTTACTTCTCTGAACTCTTTTTCCAGTAACTATGTAAAGAACGTCCTAAAGTAAAAAAGTCACTTTAATCATGAATGGAATAATCGTATAAGAATATTCCTTTTTTCAATATCTAATATACTAAAGATTTGTTATATATAATACTAATTCACATCATTTCTCTTTTAAAAATTTTCTTAAGAAATGCATGAAAATGAAAAAAAGTTCCTCCCTAGGTCTGGATCGAACTCACAACTTCCTGTTTAGTAGACGGTTGCTCTACCACTTGAGCTTCCGTGGAACAGTAAATTGACTTGCACCGTAAGTTTAGATACTTTCTAATTTTTAATTTTAAAAGAACTTTTAGTTAAGCTCGATACCTCGATACAGTAGGTATATGACTTCAATGCTTGTTAGTAAACTAAAAATTTAATACGACCAATAGGTATACAAGCACCCAGGGAAAATATTTTTCTCATTCATCTTTATTTCATAAGAAAATTTCTTTAAAAAAAAATTATGTGGTATAGTATTATGAATCTTAAGTATATTGGATATTAAGAAAAGAGCATATAGAGAATACAGAGTGCTTATACAAAAAGTGCCTTCATCTATATATATGCGCTTCTGGACACAATGGTTAAGATGTATCAACATTCGGTTGTATACCTACCAGCCGTATGAAATTTCTAATTCACCTACAAGCAGTAGAGTCATGTACCAACTATTTATTTATTTTAAAAGTAACAAATTTAAAAAAAGTAAATGAATGTTTATTATTATGTAATATGAAAGCAGCTTTGCTAATATATACTAATTTCGAAATTTTCGAAACATGTACCCATTAGACATATGTCATTTTACAAATTATCCATTTGTTTAATGTATAATTACACCAAAAGAATTATTACACAGTAAATGAAAATTAACAGTGAGAATAAGCAATAAACTGTATGATAAAATAAAATAATTGAGTATCTCATATCGGAGTTTGAGTGCTCAATTCTCTTTGAAAACTGTTTTTTTTTTTTTTTTTTTTTT